>MU619278.1:169837-188575 GCA_025201805.1 Parasitella parasitica
AAAAAAAAAAAAAAAAAAAAAAAAAAAAAAAAAAAAAAAAAAAAAAAAAAGATGAGATATCCTAAATTATTTTCTCGGTAGAATATTAAATTATGAACAGAGCGAGGAGGAAGGCCCAATCAAAGTCAGATTAGATAAACCCAAAGCAAGATGATAAACTAGGCTGTATAATAGACGAGAGCAGGTTATTAGTTACTTTATCATGTATTCATAAGGTCTACTCGCCGTTCTTGAAATCTGTGCGACAAAATATCAAACATTTAGTGATGCTTGAAATACCTATTTCAATTGAAACATATCAAGCAAAGCAAAGACAGTTTGATACATCTATATCATCGCATTAAGCCTTGGATACGATGCCCTTTTTATGAAGAAGAGATAGATATGAAATCACCCCTTGTATTTACTTCTAAAGTTGCATATAAATTGCCTAGCCAGGTTTGTAATATACCAGAAATTGGATATGGTATTATTACGCCCATTACTTCAATGTGGCTGCTATCTAATGATAAAATATTTGACTGAATCGATTGATTTGCTATCCATGCGAGTTTTGTCAAAAATGATTGATGCTATTTCAAAATTTATAAATGATTGCTATTCGAAAAAAAACTTTATTTTATAAAGAATAGGATGCGAATAGACCAATTTATAATTAAAAACAAGAACACAGCAAAATAAACACAATCCAACGAGGAATAGAGTGTATAAATGCTTTGTTTGGTTTTGTAATTCCCATTCAAGTTTCGAATTTTTGAGAAGTCGGCGTTGAATCAAGTATACTGTATCTCATTTTCAAAAACTAGTTAAAAATATATAGAAGCTTCAGAAAACTATAAAAAAATATGTGCGTATGCAACAAAGCGTGAAAAAAATGGTCATGTATTTTGATTTGAAATAAGAGCTCATTCAACAGAGTAAATCATATTGAAAGTCGGGCGAAATAGCTTGAATCAACCAAATTGGGAGATTCGAAATCCAAAAAAGGCGATTTTTTAAGCTGTACACTTCGTTCTAATTAATAATATGTTGATATGTTAACGCTTGTTTACTGAATTTCAGCAACACTTATGACAATTTTTGAAAGAAATCAAAATGGGTTGCGATTTATTGACCTGATGAAAGATAAGCGAAATCATGAATCATTTTGTAAAAAGGAGCGAGTGAGACAAAGTAAGCAAAAGGTGTATTGCCATCACCAACAAAAACGAGCGGATAAGCCTGTAATAAAAGGACAGGTAGTATATCTGTCAAGTTCAACAGTCAGTTAATCCGCTTTCTCTGAAGTTTGTTGGCCACGAACAGCTTTTCTGTAAAGACACTATTGAGAACGGAGGTTTGTCAGTTTGTGTTTGATGCATTAAAATGTGGAACAAGGTTTAGTAACAAGTAGATTATGTTTGAGACATTGCTCATTTTTAAATAAGTCTCGATTCCGAATGGCGAATCTCGTAAGTATTAATCAGTACACAAATGACATAATTTCCCACAATATTGATTTGAGATCTTATTAGTGTACCTGTATACGCCAGATTTTTGTTTGCTTAATTTGCTTATGTAAGTTTCAGGTATATGGTGGCATTTATCTATGGGTGATGTAGGCGGGTATGGTGGGCACAATATGTATTAAGGCTGTTGGCTTGACCTATAATCGACGCTTCCAAAATTTAAGTCTTGCAAAACCAAGACGAAGTTATTAGCTGATCAGGCATACCTCATATTGTCATTATTATTAAGCAACTATTTTTATAGGCATCATAGCTGGTGGAAGATATTCATTTTCTCCTTAAATTGGCATTCATGACAAAAATTGACTGAACTTTTTTTGGCAAAACATGTGTTTTAGGAGTCTCCAAACAACCACCAAAGCGTACTAGTTGTCCAAATTCATGAAAATACACCGAACAAGGTTTATTCACTTTTTGTTCTTCAATAATGAGCAAACGGCCAAAACGCTGATGCATAATAATAGCAGATAGAATTTAGTATTTATAAAAAGAAGGGAATAAGTGATATATATAGAGAAATATAATATATATATAATATATATAATGGTGTGCAGTAGTGATGGCAAAAGGCAGTATAAAAAAAAAAAAAAAAAAAAAACTATTCTTCTGACAGTGTGCCCAGCTCATTACTGCGACGAATGGAAGAAATGGACGAACCAGATGACTTTCTGGATGTTGTTTCTGCATTTTCTTCTTCACTTAAAGAGCCAACAGCGCTGTCACTGCTTACAACGGCAGAAGTTTCAGGCTCTTCTTTAACAGGAGTCCAACCCATGCCACTCATTCTACGTAACGCTTTAGCCCAACTACTCGAGCCGTTGCTACTTGTGCTGGTAGACTTTGATGCTTCAGGTTGTGGCCCTCCTTTTGTTACTATAGATGAATGTCTGCGTTTATCTTCCTGCGAAGAGGCTAGATTGGAAGGTTCCTGAAGAGTTTCAATGGAAGGTAGATAGGATGGTTTGAATCCCCAGGATGAGATGGTTCTGCGACGATTACGGTTGGCTGAAGTAAGTAATTTAGATGCTGCTCCATTTGCAGCAGGTTCAACAGTTGATACAGTTTTAGTAGGTGTTGGCCCTACTCCTCTTTCACTATTTGCTCCTGCTCCTGCTCCTTCTCCTTCTCCTTCTGCTGGATTATTTGCTAGGTCAGATGATTTTTGATTTGTAGGTGTTGTGGGCTGATCGATACTAAGAACATCTTCCAGTTGCTTGTTGTTGATAATCTTCATTAATATCTTGTTCATGTAAAGTTGGAGTGCACGATTTGTATCTTGGAGGGTCTTGATTTCTTCGTTTAATTCTATTCAGATGTATTTAGTAAATGCTACATGCCATTGTGTGAATTAACAAAATACTTTGAATAGTTCGATCTGATTGATTATTCCAATCCGGTACAGACGAGGCCAATTCAGCAGCAAGGTTCAAACCTTGGTTATTACTTGAAGTGCTGATCGATTCTTTCATAGCCGGGCTATCTTCCACCTGATATGGCGTTAATATATCTATATTTATAGGGATATACGTACTATTGAAATTTTACCTGCATAATTGGATTCATGATAAATTCACCGTTGATGGTCTTTTCATGTAACAAGATTTGATAACTTTCGTTTTCCTCCATCAACCCTTGATATAATTTTTTAATGCTAGCAATCTCATGCTGTAAATGAGTTTCATGAAGTGATTTATCTTGTAATTCGGTTTTTTGCTCTTGAATAACTGACTTTAATTTCTCGACTTCGTTTTTCAAATCGAAAATCAACTTGTCTTGAGCTTTGATGGTTCTTTGGGCGATTTTTGTTTCGCGGGCATAGGAAGAGTCCATTACAGCTAATTTTGAAGCAGGTCTCTCGTTCGCTAACAATGAATATCTGCCATTGTTGTCGTTTGAAGCTGCACCCGGTTGCTGTTCGCCAATATTGGATAGGCCGCTTGTAAATGGACTCATAATGCCCACTGTACTGGTGGTGACGCTACGTTTTCTGGTTGTGCGCGGTGTGCGTGGCTCGCCTGTGTTACTGAGACTGAGAGTTCTGATTTGGTTATAGAGATCTGCTTCTTTTTGTTGCCATAGAGACTTATCGGTTTCATAAACCTGTAACTATAAACAAGAATGTTTTTTAATTTACACAAGAAGATGGTTTCGTGCAACATTAGGGTCCTTACTTCAAAGCTTAGTTTTTTTTCAATGTCTTTCTTGGCTTTTGTAAGTTGTTGAATCTCTTTTCTTAGAATACCCAGGTCTTGCTCGTGAGCGTACAATTGAGTCTCGAGGCGAGCTTGAGTGTTGCCATAATTTGAATTGTCTAGTTGGATAGCAGCCAATTTCTGTATAATAGTAAAATGGTTAATTAGTAAAGAACTCGTATTCTGTCAAGGTCCACGAGAAACTTTACTTGTCTTAAATAATCATTGTCGTTGTTCAGTGCTTTATGTTGTTTTGTCTGATTATCAATGTCATGTCGAAGCTTTTATCCCTTCATTAGTAAAAGGCATTTCATTGTATTGCCGCATCTTACCTCATTTTCAATTTCTTGCCCTTGCTTTATCTGTTCTTGCAACGATTGTATCAAAATAGCAAGTTCGTCGGTGGTCATCTTTTGTATGTTTGTAAAAAAATAAAAAATAAAAACAAGTTTTTCGAATAAACAAGAGAGAACAAAGAAATTTTGGGTGTTTTGTTGTTTGTATAAATATATTTATATATATTTATATATAAAAGGGAGAAAGGGGAAAAGGGGATGAAGGGATTTCAAAGGTTCAAGAAAATGTGAAAAAAGGAATTTAATAAAAACAAACAACACTTTCATAAACAAGATATCGCCAGCAAGCAGTTAGCTATTTGTAAGGCAGTGATACTAACATTTAGTATCAGTGTTCAAAAGCTGAGCTTTGCCATAATATCGTGCTATTTGTACCACAGATAGCTTGTTGCCTCTCCTCCTTTTCTGGTTTTCCATAAAATCATGGGACCTTTCTTTCACATTTTCGCTCCTCAGTTGCAAATACGTTTATTACTTGGGTAATTGGCAGCGTATAAGAAATCCTAAAACGAAAAATCATGTATAATATCGCGGGGCTATGTGCGGGTGTATTTTGGCAAAGTTTCAATGCCTCAAGCTGTGAAGCCATAGTATTAAAAAAATCTGAATTTTAATACGGGAGTAGTTATACATCTTGTAAAGATTTGTTTCTCGAATCTCTTTACAAAACAGTTATACTTGTATTTTTACTTCTATAATCCATTGTGCCAAAATTGCTTTAGAGTGTTTTTTTTATTTTGTAATATTAGCTAAAACAGCATATTTTTGGAGAACGTATAATGTGCCAGTATCACGTTTTTCAATAAATTTTTGCTGTCAGCAATACTCAGTTCCAATGTTAACTTTTCTATTGATTGACTTACCATCAATGTTGATTTATATCTCAATCAACCATCCAATTTTTTTTGCTACTTATATATAACTGACGTAATTTACTACTTGATATAACCTTGTTTTTATCTCTTCAATGCTGTTGATTATGAGAATTTGATAGAAATCATCAATGATGATGATATGGAGAAGCCATTCAATATCCGAAAAAGGTGAATCAATTAGATGTGACTCGAGCGATAATAACGGAAAATGTCAATGAAAAGGAAGAACCCCGAGTTTAAATAAGAAGTGCTCAAAGTGCAACTCTTTCTCTTCATTTCAAAACTCTTTAATTCCTCAATTGATATGGCACAGTACACACATTTGCTGGCAACAAACTACAAGCAGCTCATTGCTGATTACCTTGCCGAAGATGTTCCAGGTTTTGATTACGGAGGGTATGTCGTTGGCGAAGATGAAAAAATGGCCATTCTCTATTGCAAAGCTGAAGGTGTAGTCGCAGGTGTACCGTTTTTCGATGAGGTATTCAAGCAACTTGACTGCAGGTAAGTAGTGTATCTGTCGATCGATCCTCCGATAAATTAATACTTGCATAGAGTTGAATGGGCATGCAAGGAAGGAGATTGGCTCAAACCAGATGGTAAACAGGAAATCGCTAGAGTATACGGCCGTGCTCGTCATATCTTATTAGGTGAACGCACTGCCTTAAACATCATTTCCCGTTGCAGTGGTATTGCTTTAAGGTAAAAAATGGTAGCTGTACGGAAAATGGAACATTAAGCTCCTACTATGATATAGAGCTCGTATGGTCAGCGATTTACAAAAAGCAAAAGGATTTAAGGGCGTCGTTGCTGCCACTCGTAAAACTACTCCAGGTATTTTATCATCCGAGAAGCTTGATAGCATTTGATGATGACTAAACACAGCTCAAACTAGGTTTTAGATTAGTCGAAAAGTACGGTGTTCTTGTTGGTGGTCTGGACACTCATCGTATGGACCTCTCTTCTATGGTCATGCTCAAGGATAATCACATCTGGAGTTCAGGTAGCCGTTTGAATAGCGCTATGTTCCATTCGTGAGAAAATTAATAGCAAGCTATTATAGGATCTATTACAAAAGCCGTTCAAAATGCTCGCAGTGTCTGTGGTTTCGCTCTCAAAATTGAGGTTGAATGCCAATCCGAGGAAGACGCCGATGAAGCTATTGCAGCAGGGGCCGATATTGTCATGTTGGATAACTTCACTGGTGAAGGGTTGAAAGCTGCTGCAAAGAGCATTAAAGAACGCTGGGCAGCCAAAGGCAAGAATCACTTTTTGATCGAGAGCAGTGGTGGAATTACCTATGACACTTGCGCCGGTTACTTTTGTGACGGTAAGTAAAGTAGTATTGGCACCGGTGAATAGCTTTTTCTAATTGCTATACCACAGATATTGATGTGCTTAGTATGAGCACAATTACTCAGGGTGTTCCTCATGTTGATTTCTCTCTGAAGATTAGCAAATAAGTCACATTTGCAAGTCTATAGAAACAAAGTGGAAGCTTCAGAACCCCTTTAATGTCTTTTTATTTTTAACCAATATGTTACTTGATACTTTAAATCATAAAAAACTACTTAATGTACCGTGGGCTATCCGTAGAGTCGAAAATAAAACTTATTATGTCAAATACATGTTCGAAGAGAATGAATATGCAGTTCTAGTCACTGATTTACGTTTGGTTTGGTTTGAACATGGCGATTTTAAACGCATTCAACAGAATGGCAAAGTACAGAGCATCGATATAGAATCCGAAAAAGAAGCAATAGCAGTTTTGACTCGCTTAAAGCAGTTATTTATCGATAGCATCTCTCGCTGTAGCATTAAAAAAGAAGCCAGTAAAATCAGCCTACACTGTAAACCTAGCATGAGCCAAATCCAAAATAGAATAAACACCCTTTCCTGGATATTTAAATGCGAGTTACTTGATCAAGAGAGTATCAGTGATGATGCATTGAGTGGACCGGAAGTTGTTTACGAACATTTTATTCAACCTAGTCAAGCAATTGTTAATCATTTTACCGAAAACATGTCAGGTAACATTAACCATGTGGCAAATGATGCATTGGATTGGCTAAATTATGTGTTTTAAATGAATAGATGAAAATCAAATTAAATTAAAGATGGTAAGCATATGAAGCAATTATTGGTTTATTGCATTGATCAATAAATGATAGATGAAAGCATCAGCGTCTATGTACTCGACTACATCTTTATGTTATATATCTGAATTAATAAATGATGAAAGTAAGGAACCGGCAAAAAGAAGAATTTTGGTTATTTATTGACCATGCATTCAGATACTGGAACCATTGCAACAGTTACACAGTCGCCCCAAGAGAAACTAGAACCTCCAAGTCCAAAAGAAGAGATACCCATGATAGTATGTAATTCACCAAATCTTTATTAAGTTTTATTAATTTTGAAAATAGACAGATGAAGAGCTGAAAGAAAGGAAAAGAAAAGAAACACAATTATTAGAGCAGGAGGAAAGAAAACGATTGATGGCCGCCAGTAAAAAAAGAAGAAAGCTTTAAAGCCTCGTGGAAGGGGTAAATGGACTTCCTCTTTCTGTGCACAAAATAAACTTTTTGTCGCAGCTCGACATGTGGGAATTATCTTGCTGTTGCTGCTGTAAATAACGGTCAAATTCATCTGATGGTGAAGGAGGCATATAAATACCATGAACATTAACTGTAGACAATTTGATCATATCTGTTGATGTTGCGGGTGATGTTTCTAATGACAGACTAGTGGATTTTTGTCTCGGTAAAAGTTTGCCAACAAATGAAATTTTTGAAAGTTGATTCTTTTTTGGATTTTTTATTTGCGTTGCAACTTTTTCGATGCTTGATCTCGATTGCCAGAAAGAACCCTTCTTCACATGTACATTTTGAGGCTCTAAAGAAGGCATTGTGTTGAGTAATAAAGAAAAAAAAAATAGTACTTTCCAGATGTGGGAAGTAGTTGTCTTTTTTAAATAACAATGAGTACTAATTTTCATCATTTTATGCAGGTGAGGTAACACCACTATTCAACACCACACGCTCTTAAACGATTTAGAGCTAGCTGAAAATCTCATTATAAAGTTAAATCCAGAAAAATATTTAAATCACTTAAAACTGTGTTTTTGATACAGATTTTTTTTTACCCAAACAACGCAGAGTTGTAAAAATAAAATGACAAACGAAATGAAGGACTCGCCGGAATTTGGAGAGAACACCTTTAGAAAGGAAGGCCATCTAAAAAGTAGCCTTCTTTCATGGACATAAAAGCTCAGATGAAGCATTTAATTATTTGAGTTCAATGAAGAAACTAAATATATCGAAGTGCATGCACAAGCAAGCATAAACACACACTGGGAAATGCCACCTCCAGAGCTTTTGCTGCTACTACTGTTTCTCTCAAAAAGTAGCGTATTTAAGTAGATATATGCGTTCCTGAGTGAAAATAAAGCATGTATCAGATATAGCTCTGATTATTGCATTATCATACAAATAGCAACGTGGCTTGATTTGCTCTTTGGGCAAATTGATAGGTGTTTTCTGTACTAAAGTTAGTATTGTTGCAGCCAACTGTTTATATATGGTCATGCCAATGAGAATGATAAGATTGTATCAGATGATCTTGACTCCAGGGTACGATATTTATATTTGATCTGGGTCTTGCGAAAAGGATATAGAAAATGCAATCTGCTAAAAAAAAAGTATAATCTTTCAAAATAGGCCATTAAGCGGGGGAAAAGTTGATATCTCAGATTTGGTGGTAATTCGTTCGTCCAAAAAGGAACGTATACAAAAATAATTTTTGGGCTCGTATTATGATGTACAGTGCTTCCGCCCTCAATTTAACGATTTTTTGAAAAGCCTGGCCGCTTTTTCGAAAAATTTTGCGCGCATTTTTGAGTTCAAGTTGACCAGAAAAATAAACCTAATTTGGTCAGCTATTTGAAAACAATTTGACCAGCCTTTTGAAATATATCCTTGTAGTTTACAACTGGAAACAGGTACTGCAATCACAAGTTCAAACAGATTCAACACAATTGCAAAATCGATGTAAATCACTAATATTGTAAAATGACGTGGTTCTACTAACTAGCAAGCAACACAAGTAGCAAGTAGCAAGTTAGCGAGTCGTCTCAATTTATAATAAAAATCACTGCAAACCGTTCCTGATCAAATCACTACAATAAGCCATTTCCAATATTAGACTACCATGTTTTACCGTAGCGAAACGTTGCTGCAAAAACATTAAAATCAAGGCACTGTATCAAGCCAATTCCAACATTTGAGAATTATGTTTTTACCGCAGCAAGCGAAGGTGAAAAACAATTGATGTTTATCTCGAAGGTGAAGCGGGCCTGCGGCAGCACGTGCTGTAAGCCACGTAGCGGCGTCGTACAGCTCGTTTTTTTTAATTTTTCGTTTTCTTTTTTCTTATAAGGTAAGAGGCTGCCACAGAGGACAGAGGAAGGATGGCCGTTCGTTTTTATCAAGATTCTTGGTTTTCAAAAGAACACCACAGTACTTTGATCTTCCAGCCAATGATCTGGATTTCAAGTGTTTGCATACCTTATAAGTCTGTATGAATCTACAGGAGTCAAGCTTATGCATTGCCTGTCGTCGATAGGCCACAAAGGAGTATCACGGTGACTGTTTTCATAGCACATGGAGAAGCGTACAATGTGTTTGTGCCTGTATATTTGTGTGTGTGTGTATGCCACAAATGTAGTTTAGCAATGAAAAAAAAAAAATAGGCTCCAGCTCTGAATACGTTCCCTTTTCTCTCCCCTTTCATACATTTTGATATGGAAGACCAGTTCCCAGTAAACTCTGGGGATGTCGCACCTCCTTCTCAGGCAACAAACGTGCTTTCGCATCAACTCAACACAAACAACTTTCAATTTAATACAAATGGCACGAGGAGGAAGCATAAGGAAGCCGTGCGCTCTGCTAGCAAAGTAAGGTAAATTTGGTCTAGTTGTGTGTTGTAAATACTAATCTTCTTTGCATTTATAGTTGAAACTGGAGCGTATTCTAGGGCTCACTTCAATATCATCCAATATCTTGGCGACAGCGAATGATCTCATTGCTTATGCAGCAGGCGCTGTTGTTGTTGTTTACAACCACAAGCGAAACAAACAAGTGGCATTTTTGTATCCACCAGCTGTCATACAGCCAGCTGCATCAAACAACAATAGCGGCAATATAAACAGCAGCAACACGAACCAGCCATCAGCAATGCCTCTAATCACCCCTCTTGGAGGCGGAAACAGTAATAATGGTGAAATATTAACCACTTCTCAGAATATCCCTATTGACGAAAATAAGTCTACGCCTGCTGGCAATCGTGCGAAACCCATCAGCTGCTTGGCATTATCACCTGATGGAAACTATTTAGCTGCTGGAGAGGTTAGGCGCAACAAAACAACCAAAGACTAGTCACTAACTGTTTTGCTGTTATAGATGGGGCATCAGCCTAGAATCTTCATTTGGGATGTAAAGGAGAAAAAGCTGCTTCGAGAAATTAGATCGCACAAGTTTGGCGTTCTTTCATTGACATTTTCTCCGAATATGAGATACCTGGTTTCAGTTGGATTTCAGGTACATATTTTTGATATGATGTATATAGATGAATTAACTGGCAACCTCTTGTCAATTAGCACGACGGGTATCTGTATGTTTGGAATTGGAAAAAGGGTACCAAGTTGGCTGGCAACAAAGTAACTAGTAGGGTAAATGCTGTATCATTTTCAAAAGATGGATCTTATTTTGTCACTGCTGGGCTGAGACATGTAAAATTCTGGTACTTGGATGCTCGAGGTCGCATTCCAAAAAGAGTGAGTAGATTGTATTAAAGGGTGCCTGCTAGCCACTGATTTGGGTGTATACGTACATCATAGGGGAACTTGTCGTCAAGAGAAACTCAGGTGCTGGATGGTAGATCAGGAATACTAGGTGTGCTACGAGATGCTAATTTTGTCAATGTTGCTTGTGACCAGAGTGGCAATACTGGTTACACCTACTTCATTACAGACACTGGCATTTTGTGCATCTTCAAGGAGGGAAGAGTCATTGATAAATGGGTTGATCTTCAGGTAAACAAAAACAGTAGCACTTGATAGGTTTCATGTGTATAAACAATGCCCATTAGGTCAAAAATGCGTTCTCCATTGCAGTGTCGTCAAATTATGTGATATGTACTTGCTCAGAAGGCGTCATTCGGTAGTGTACCTTTTTTTTATTAAAATGTAATGCACTCCTACTTTTTTCGCGTATGGCTAACATTTTTTTTTTTTTTGTATACAATAGCCTGTTTGAACCAGTTACACTGAAATATGCGGGGATATTGCCAAAACCTCATCCTTTAGGCACTGATATTAGTTTGGTGACTTCGCCTGAAATGGTTCGTCCTGCAGATGAGTCCACATCTTATCCCGATGCCATTGCTATGGTCTATGATGAGATTGCGCAGAGAGTAATATCAGTGTATTCGGACCGTAGTCTGTATGTTTGGGACATTAGGGACTTGACAAAGATTGGAAAGTACAGAAGTTTTATATTTCATAGTGATTGCGTGTGGGGCGTTGAGGTAAGTGTATTATAATACAGCGAAGAATCAGCATTTGTCAATCCTCTCCTTTTTTTTTTTTCTTTTTTTTTCTAGCCCTGTCCAACTGTTGAGCGTGTGGATAATGCAATCCCATTGAATTCGTTTGCCACTTTCTCGGCTGATGGTACAATTCGTATTTGGAATTTAGACAACCCCATTCACTCCTCCTCATCATCACCATTATCACCACAGCAACAACTGAGCCGTGCAATGTCTCCCAGCAGTAGCACAGCTGTTGGCGCACATCGACGAAACATTTACTCGCGCGAACTTGTAAAGATGATATATGCTGATCCTGATGCTGCTGAGTTCTCAAAAGTCAAAGGGGACATGGACTTTGGGGAAGATCAATGCCCTGATTTTGGAATTCGATCTCTGAAAATGAGCGCTGATGGGCAAATAATGGCTAGCGGCGATCGCAATGGCAACATGAGGGTGCATGATATGAATTCTTGGAAGATGTTGACGTACCAAGAAGCCCACGACTCTGAAATTTTATCCATTGACCTAACGACTCCAAAAGACAAAGGTATGCATTTGTGGCTTTTATTACAAATTGTGGTATTCATCTTACCCTTGTTTGATTAGATGCACCAAGCTTGATTGCAACAGCGAGCAGAGATCGACTTCTCCATATTTTTGATGTCAAGTCTAATTTTCAGCTCGTCCAAAGTTTAGACGATCACTCATCATCCATTACTGCAGTTAAATTCTCTGAAGATTCGAACCGATTGATCAGCTGTGGCGCAGATAAAGGAATCATTTTTCGACATCGCACTCATCCTGTCACTCCATTTCACGATGCAGTGCCTCGACCCTACTCCTCCTATCATAATTATTCGGGGAGAAGCACAGTATTTGATATGGCACTCGATTTGAATGACCGCTACATAGCAACGGTAACAGGAGAACGCAAACTGTATGTGCTGAGTGTCGAATCCGGTAAGCCTTTCCGTATTTGCAAACCAGAGACGTCAGACGAAACGGGGAAAGTGTCAGAAAACTCAGGTGGCAGCTTGATCAACATTGATTTGGATCCATTTTCTGGCACATATGCTGTGACAAGCGGCTCGGATCGATGCATTCGATTGTTTGATCTTACAAGCAGTAGTTGCATCGAGAAAGTGTCCGCTCACTCTGAAATGATCACCGCTGTCAAATTCATCCGAACCAATACTGAAGAAGATGGTCTGCGAGTAGTGAGCACATGCTCAGATGGCACTGTGTTTGTATGGAAAGTCAGTCAAGAGATCATAGCAAAAATGTGTGCAAGAGCAACCGAAAGAGATTCAAGAATGGGCCAAAAACTTAAAGTAGCAGTTGAAGAAGACAATGGCAATAGACGCACGAGAAAAGGATCCACGGCCGCAGCGGTGCGTCCTACAGCTAGTATATCACAAATGATACGCCAAGGAGAACGGAAAACTTTTTCCACAATGTCGCCTACAGAGCAAAAATACGATGATTTATACAAAAAGATTGCTATTTCGTCAGGGAGACGAAGCAATCGAGATAGCCAGGTAGCAGCTAATAATAATATACCCATCAATACCGTCAACACAAACAATAATATGCATTTTCAACCACACCAACCACAAATTAATGACACAGCGACAGTTCCAACTGCCCATACTAATCGAATCAGCCATCCAAGTAATAACAGAGCCTTTTTTAGCCGCAGAGATAAAGATGCTAACAATGGTAGAAAGTCGCCACCTGATCGGATTGGAGGAAAATTAGATAGGCTCTACAACGGTCTCCCTACCAGTGGAAATAGCGGCAGAGACAAGGCATTGAATCAAGCTGCCTCACCAGCAGGCCTGGCTCAGTACCGTCAGCAGCAGACACCCCCCTCTCCGTCTAGAATGAACCAAGTGCTGCGAAGAGCCATGTCAAGAGACGCGCTGAAAAAAGACCAGGAAGCAAGGAAATCATTTACTGCATTCAGTCCACAAAAGCAGAATCAGGAACGTGAAACACCTGTATCACCCGCCATACATAGAAGGAGCAGCCAGCCTGTGTTCTCGACTAATCATGCAGTAGCAAGCAAAAGACTTGGTGATCAACATTTGAACATAGATACTGAAGCTTGTACATCTATCGCTGAAGGTAAGTCGTGGCGGCACACTGTGCACAGCTGTCACAAAGGTACTCATGCTTATATTAAAGATGGATCAGACAATGATGCTGATGATGTGGATGATTCAAATCGGGATCAGGACGAAAACGAGGAGGAGGACGAAGACGATTATGATGAAGAGGAAGAAGAGGAAGAGGAAGAGGAGATTATATTTACTCCTGAACAAGACAAAACCAGCAAGCCGTTTGAAGTTTCATTGCACCATGCACCCTCCGCCGATGATGATACTGGAGAAGATGAAGAGGATGGCAGAACCACTCCTGTTTCAGATAATGAAACGCAAATCAAGGTAGACGAAGAGGATGATGGCTCAAGTGAAGACAATGTGGATGATGCAATTAACCGCGATATTGTTGCCCGTGAACCGCCCCGTGTTTCAACCTCTTTAAGCCGAACTTCGAGTTCTGTGAAGGGTAATCGTCGTCGTAGTGCTTTATTTGACACTTCTACTGGACGTACATCTTGTGACCTTATACCGCCTTCTTCACCTCCTGACGAGCAAGACAACACTGGTTCCATGAACGGAACCGCCACCTCTAATACTGCATTTAAGGAAATACAAAAAAAGCTCCAAAAAGCAGCCAAAAGACAGAGTATCACTGCTCGCTTCTTGTCTTCATTGACAAAGTCAGATGGATCGCCAGCGTCGTCTTCACCCTCGAGGCCATCACTGGATCATATCATGAGCTCATTTCAAGATATGGCCAATAATGCTAAACCCGAAGTAATAGCGACAGCTCTTTCTCTTCCTCCTACCTCTTTAATGCGCACTAGTTGGACAGATCCACAATCATCAAAAATTCCAGTTGAAAAATTAACAATCGATGTTGCTCCTCCAATTCCATATATTGAAAACAAGGAGCCTCTGGTGGCTGTTGTTGCACAGGATGTTTCAATGAAAGAAGCGACCTTTAAATTAACTACACCCATAATACCACCACGACAAGATGATTCCACCGTAGAAAATGCACTGGCCGATATAGATGGTGTTTCCACACTTCTGGATAGCGTATTAGAAGTGTATTCATCCAAATTGAAATCGCCAAATGGCTGCAGCGAAAAAGCGATTACTACTATAGAAGATAAACTGAATCAGGTCGCACACAGGATTTTGAAAGCTCTGCAGCAGAAAGGACCCAATCCGGCAATGAACCAAGTTTCCAATACGACCCCACTAACAACACCCGAAATAACGGACTTACTGGAAAAGTATTCTACCATGCTGCTCAGCATGGTCGAAAGCAAATTAAATAACTAGTCAATTACAGATTAGTGTATAAATGTACAGATTTTGGCTTGATTTGCATTCGAATAAAATTGTTGTACGATGCTCGTTTGAAGTAGAATGGTACACATATTTTACTGATTAACCTTCAAATAAAGTCGAAAAGTTCGATATACCTTGGGAAATATGGATCCAGGAATTTCGTGATATATATTGGGCTGACGTCTGTTTTTTCAACAAAGTTAGTAAAATAATCTTCAATAGAACGCTCTTTTATCACTAATCCAAAAATACAACTGATCATGACTTTAACAGATATTACCAACAACTATTTTACAGTTCGTAAACAACTTGGCAATTATGCCTGTGGGCTTATTATCGGCAGATATCAAGCTAAACAAAAGATCACTCAAATTTCACATGAAATGTGCTTACCAAAGTCAATTATTACTGATTGTGTCGATCGCCACAATAAAACAAGAAGTGTAGTAATCCAAAAACGTAGGGGGAGTTTTTACCTCTGAAGTTGTTTCACCAAGTCAGATGTTTTATACACATTACCTAATTTTAAAAAATTCAAATTGTCTGCCGTGTGTCGTTGTAGAAGTTCAGTACACTGGCAATATGTCCTTTTATCGTCCATTGATCGATTATGGTTTATCGGTAACGAAACGATATTCGGTATCTCCAGTTGTACTTGCCATTATCATTGCCAATACCACGACAGAATTGTCTGATCTTGCCGTCTACCTTGCCATGGTTGGGCAAAATCTTGCTACTTGCTTAATTCTTCATCGATTTCTGATCATTTGCAGTTCACTTCTCTTAATCCACTCGTCGCTCTGGAATATTTCCTTATCCAGCAAAAGCCATCACTACAATTTGTTGATCGAAATTGACGACAAAACGATCCAATTACTCTATACCATTGCGCAACAAATTTTTGTTGATGGATTGAAGCAAATTGAATCAATGATCATGGCAAAAGATCTGGACGAAATCCGCGATCAATGTACACGGGCAAAATCGTATTTGCTTGAAGATGTTTTAGATGAAAGCTCAAAAAAACGTACTGTAGACTGTTTAGATAAAGTGTTAGTAAGGGTTGACGAGCCACGAAAGAAGCAAACAGGATATGTACTGTGAAATAATACCAATAATCTGGTAATCAAATATTGGCAATTGGTTGACAAGCACTATGAAGACCATGGCCCATTAAATTGGGAAACCATCTTTACGCTTGGTAAAGCAAAAGAGCTTTCTGGTAGTTATTCAAAATAGACCAGTGTCAAATCAGCATAAGGTATCTTAACTTCGATTACTTTTTAAATACTGCTTTCGCATCGTTTACTTGACAATGACATTTATTTTTTTTCGTTCCTGATATTTTAATTTTCTCAAAAGTGAAAAAATTTGCCGTCCTCATTGTAACATCTTTTAATATCTTTATGTTTGATAGAGAAATCTAACGTGCCGATATTTTTCGGTAAATATTCAGCATTTGGAAAACAAAGCTCTGGAATCTAAAAGTATATTTTTAAATCTTATTCACCCAAAAAAGTAATACGAAAAACCAGTGGTGAATTGATCTATTGCTACTAGAAAGCCAAAGAGCCCCCTTAATCTGACTCCAAAGACTATTATACCTTTTGCAAATGCAATCGAAATGAATTTATAAAAACCCGCCCATTCAAAGAAATCAAATCGCTCATATTTCAGGAGAATGATTCGTGCTTAGGACGTGTATTCCAATTGCAGCTCCTCAACGATATAGACACTTTACTCAAGAAATAGACATAGGGAGCCGAGAAATACAAAAAGCTTTGTAGTTTACATTATTGTCCGTTTTCATTTTAGACGAATGTTGTGCTACATCCAGAAAACAAAAAAGAAAATGATGTACCCCTTCTTTTTCCATGCGAGTCAATTGATTATGCATCTTGCATTGCCTTTTTTCCATATTACCATTATTCAACATGTACCCAAACAGAATCCCTACTTTTTGCTACTTGTAGTGGAAAGCGTGATTTTCATCATATCTCTTAACCTTGATACATGGTATAATGATGCGAATCAAAAGACTGTTTAAAACACAACAGTTTAAATTAGTCAGGATCATTATTGTAGATACATGTTGGCCTGGGTATATATTTTAGGTGCATATATTGCAATTAGGCTTGTGATTCGTGTGTAGAGTACTGTTATAGGCTAATAATATGCGTATTTTAGCGGGAAACAAAGCCTAAACAAAGGAGGCCATAGGTAACTTTATATGAATGGTGGCCACATGTGATTGTAGGGTGTTTCTTCTTAATACAATGTACGTCATTTCATACAGAAAAAAAAACGGATTTTGCATAACAAATATACGGCTCTATAGAAGTGATGAGAAATCACATTATCATTATATGACATGAATTCGTTGTCTCTATAATATAACCGTTAGTTTGGCCTTTGCACTCCTGAATTCTTCATATTCTTTCCAACTCATTTAATAGAAAAGAAATTCGACAAGAACATTGCTAAATTAGGTACATGACTTCTGTAACTCATACTAAAGTAAATACCAGCATGTTGCACTAAATTTCAAGCCTCCCCACTTTCTTTTTGGCATGTTAAACATCACATTTCTGTGGTATATATAATGAGCTTTCAATACCTTCAAATTTCTTTCTTTTTCCTCATCTGTAACATATTATCTATCCACCCATTCATTTACAAATCATGAAGTTCAGCGTATTGTCATCCTTCATCTTCTTGCTCATTAGCGCAGCCTTCTTTATCCAGTCTTCAAATGCATTATCACAACCATCAGAGTTAACTGCACTCCATAATAACCCCCGTAGAAACGTGGCTAGGTATGGGTCATCTATAGCTATTCAATGATTTGTTTCACTAATGCTTGTCATTAAACAGTTATTTAGCAAAGAGAAAAACATCCAGCAAGCCCAAGAGTTGCGATGGAGAATGTCCTTTAAAGCTTCCCTCATGTCCAAAAGACTGTCCTCAAACCTGTGGCTATAAAGGTGAGTTAAATCTACAGACATTTAAGCGACTCTATTTTGACAGTTATATAATAGTAAAAAACGATGGATGCTGTGTGATACTCACTAGCCCATTTTGCCCTGATACATAAGCTACTGTACACTATTCCCAAGAAAAAAAAATACTGTAATAAAAATCAAATAAACTTTATTAGTTACATCTTTCATCTTGCAGCATATCTTTTAACATGTCCACTTTTTGCATTATTACTAGGGGCAAATGTTTTGAAACATTACATGTCCACAAAGCAAAAGAGCTGATTGCTAAAATTATACCTAGTATTGTACCCACTGTCACCTGAGCTTTCGTATGGTGCTGTAGATGCACACGAGACCAAACAACAGAAAAACAGAAACAATAAAAGGCGATCAGCAGCAAATATTTGTATGGAATTGTTGGTGAAACGAGCACCACGCAAGTTAAATAGCTCGTAAAAAAGCTAATCGCTGTGGAATGGGATGACGGCATTCCGTAGCTCTCTTTGACATGCTTCATGCCGCCAACAGGCACTGGACGAGGTTGTTTTATTACATTCTTCAGTGCCTTTGCAACGAGGGTCGATGCTATGGCACTGACAGTAAAATACACCATATGCATTGAGCGCAAGTACACAAGCGCAAGAAAGGTGCATGTAATGACAATTTCACGAGTCTACATGAATATAGAGCATTAGTTGTGTTGAAGAATAATGAAAATTTCTATTTACAAGAGCTAATAATTTCAATATGAAGGTACTGCTTGTCATTTTGCCATGTCGTATATAAACAGTTGTCAAAAAACGCGATTTTAGG
>MU619278.1:188585-225751 GCA_025201805.1 Parasitella parasitica
AAAAAAAAAAAAAAAAAAAAAGGCAAGTACCAGAAAGGAATGCCAATTATATGCTGTACATCTCATGCATCAAACAGAACAAGACATTGTGGATTACAGGTTTGACAGGCATTTAGACGTGAATAGTCTTTGCAAAGAATACGTGTCCTAATGCCTGCTGAAACATGATTATTAGCACAAATGGTAGTTAACTTGCCTATATTACAAGACCCCGGCCGCCCCAGTGCTAATAGGTTTTTCATTGTTATACATACATATATTTGTACATCAGCACTTTGCCACATTCATTGCTTATCACCGAAAGTGATTTTGACTCAACACTCATTCAAAATCTCCCCTATAAAATGGGTTTATACTGTTAAATGGGATATACGGCCTAATCTTGCAAATCCACAATGATGAACTGTGAACATTGGAAAACATAAAAACCATGATATACGCATGCATATGTTAAACAGGTATGGGATACTGGATCCCGCGTGCCATCTATAATACCACCACACGGATTCGTTCCTTTTCTCTGATATGTACAGCATTTACCAACATAATCTGTGCAATCAGGACTGTTTGGTTGTACACGATGATAATGACAGCTCTTTGCTCTCGGAAAAAAATTAATGGGTCCAAAGGTTCTCGATTGGCAGGTTATCATCTTTGATTTCTTCACCATTGACGATATCCTCGGCAAGGCCCTCTCATATTTTATCAAAAAATAAAATCGGCGAGGATGAGGTTTTAAAACTCACTGAATTTCATACAGTGCCTCCTCCAATTTTCGTTTTCGACCAAACTGATTTCGTTTTGGTCTCTGACCAGATAAAGTCCAATTTTCGCTTTTTTATCGGCCAAAGTTCGTTTTGGTAAGGCCACTTCTTAAGTTCGTTTTTGTTCGCTTTAAAGCTCGCTTTTACATCACTCAATCTTCATGTTAAATCTCAAGGTTGAAAGTTGTTGACAGAGTGATTCGCAATGTTGTGAAGAGCTTTTCTGCTAGTACTTTTGCCTGCTTCAGTAAATCTAGTTTTCAAGTCCTCAGTGCCCGTAGACGCCATAACAGCAAAAGCTGTCATTGCCCGTGAGATCAGAAAGTCTCTGAAGCCCAAGAAGATCAAGATTGCTGGAGACCGAAAGAGAAAGTACCCTGTTGGTAAAAAGATGCCTAAAGGAGCTGTTACTGGGCATTATATAAAATTCATAGCTAAAACACTAGATGAACTGGACAAGTTTCCTGAAATGAAAGGTTTGGACATTGCCATGGATTACACCTATTCATGCCTCGCAAGATATGACAATGATCGAGGCAAGAGGCTATAAGGTCTTATATCTTCCTCTTTAAGACACTGAGGACTTGAAATAAAATAACAGAAGTAACGAAGCGAAAAAAAATGATCTTTGGGGCTATATGGTTCTTCAACCCAAATATTGTATATTTTTACTATGTATAATAACATATAGAAAGCATGATTATCAAGGAGTTGAACTACAGAGTATGTCGATGAAAAGCCATTTTGAGTGTGGAAAAGGAATTGTATCTGTCGAAAAGATTTTTTTTTTCAATTCCCTTAGTAGCAGGAATCCTATTTCATCTTCCCTGGGGTTTTCTTTATATAAGCCTGTACGAATATAAGATCCTCTGATTCTGTAGTTGCAATTGCCAACTTTTCTTTCTCTATGCAACGTCGTTTAAAATGATCAGCAAAGCTGATGCCATTCTGTGCATATTTCATGATACGCTTTCTTTAGGCTTTGTCATCAGATTCATTGTTTTTGGACTCTCTTCTTCACTTGAGATGTGATTGCATTGCAGAAGGATTCTATCTGGGTGTCCTGAATGACGTTGTTATCAAACTTCTCATTGAATAGTTCGCTTGCTATATTATAAATCTTTTGTAAAGCAGGATCCATATATTCGTCTAAAAAAACAATATGCTTCTGTTGCTGTGTTGAGAAATGAATCAATGCAATCATTTCTGGCATAGGTACTTCTGTTCGTGGCGCAATGGAATCAGCATTGTATATGTATACTTTTTTTGCCCAAAGTGAACTACGTAGTGAATAGTATGGTTCATTCTCTTGTTTGATAAAACCCTCCTCGCGAAAACGTTTGCTTGAAAACCCATTAATATTGACGATCACAAAAAGTGGAAGAGTCTTTTTGTTGCCAAATATATTTAATGAATATCTCATCAAACGTGTTATAAACTCCTGAATAACCTTGTTCTGAATCTCCACTATGATAAATGGAAGATTCTTTTTGTTGTCTTTAGGATAGTATACTATATCAGATCGTGTGTTGTCATTGTGCTCTGTAGGTCCAATATAATACGCCAGAGTGCAAATACTATCACCCACAACTGAGCTGATTAGAATATCTTCTACTTTTTCTGTGCGAAACAATGCCTTGCTGCAAGAATCAGTTCCAGGTTTAACCGGTAAGGACAAATCGTATATGTTTTCAGCATGAAGGGCACTGTATGACGTATCGTCTTAAGTGGAAGTTGACATTGTTATTTACAAGTAAAAGGAAAGAGAAATTGAAAAAAAAAAATTATACAACAAGTTATTAAATCCATGTACACAGCCAATTTATTGGTATATAAATCTATGTTATGTGATTGTTTACTTACGCCAACATTGTAGTTGTAACATAATCAAGTAAATGAAGGTTTGATAATCACTCCTTGCCTTCCGTTGGTTTAAAATTTCATCAACCATATTTTATTTCGTCAGTTTCCAAACTTGATTTCGTCAAATTATGATTTTAATAAATCTCGTTTTTTTCAGTGCACTGGGAAAAGGATTGCATGCTATGGTTGACCCATCCTTGGCAAATTTCAGCAGATACTTCTAAGTACTCTTCCTTATGTGTTCAACCAAAACATGAGTACCTCTCATAGCAGGATTTCTTCTGACTAAGGTTTTTAGCTTTGAGAAGCATTCCTCAATCGGATTGAGGAAGGGAGAGTATGGAGGCAAAAGGCACATTTGGTGCTGAGAGTTCTTGAACAACTCTTTTACCATGAGTGCCTTGTGGATGCAGGCATTATCCATGACGAAATGGTATGAACCAGCCCCAGTATCATCCAATTCCTTCATAATGCCTTGGATAAACTCCTTGAAGATCTCGCCAGTTGTGCCTCCTTGGACCTTCTTGACAGAGACATCTTCAACGCCATGATACGAAATGGCTGCAAGAATGGAGACGTTGACAGCCCTCTTGGATTGCGTGAACACAACGCTCTGGCTCGTTTTCTTAGAGTATCCAATCCCACGAACCAAATTGGCATTAAAACCAGCTTCATCGACAAAGATACAATTGTGGTTGTATGCAATGCCTTTTGTCTACAACTTGTTAACATACTCGATTGTGGCGGCTATGTTTCTTCGCTCTTCAACAGGTTTGACGCGAGTTAAAGTATAGCCAATGTGCTCTACAAGAAATCTCCATAGACCACTGTCTGCCAGATCAGAAAAGCTGCTCATTAGCTTTTCTTTTAACACTTCAAGCGTTTGAATGCAATCCTCGTCAAGAGTTTTTTGTAAAAAGAGCCAATGATCTTCATTGAACTTGGTAGTTTGCCCCTTTCTTCTTCCTCTTTTCAAGGGCTCACTACGACCTTCCTGCCTGTAAAGATTTACCTGGATACTACGGGTAGCGCGACTGACACCCAGTTCTCCAGCAGCCTGAGAAATTGTCTTATCGCCCATCGTATCACGATATTGGATAGCCAGGTCTCATAATTCTTGAGAGAGCTTTTTGTAAGCTCCTCTTAGACCCCTATGATGGTTTCTTGAGGGAAACTGTTGCTTATTGATGTTTTCCTTTGAAGTTCTGCGGGTAGTCACCATTTTGTAAGCTTTAAAGTTAATGTTGAAAGTAGAGAAAGAGAGAGATTAATCCTTAGAACAAATTCTTTTAAATAGAAACACTGGTAACACTTAAAAAGACACTTTGGAAAAAGCGCCATCTCAATGACGAACTGCTCATCATTATTACATCTTGACGAAATCAAGTTTGGAAACTGACGAAATAAAATATGGCTTTTGCTCAATTTTGACCGAAATCCGGTAATAGGCTAACGTGGCTTTCTCATTTCAAGTATTCAAGGGCGACGGTTAACAAGTATTAAAAATCCATGAGCAAGTGCAGAGGGTTAGATTTCATCTCTCCTTTTTTTTTTCTTTTTTCTAAATGATTACTGAGAGCATAGATTAATGCGAGACATAATATTTGGTCTCTCGACCAAATCGTTGCATGTTAACATCGACGAATGTGGAAATACAACACATTTTTCAAGGACATGCCAATCAATCTGTTGGATGGATGATCGTTAGCCGATGGCAAGTATGCACGTTATATTGAATGTCTTTTGTTGTATGTGCTTGTAGTAACGAGATGCAGAGAAATGCCTTCTATGTCAGTGCATTTCAAGTTTGTGGCTCGCAGTAAGGCTGTTTACCGTCAAAGAAAGAAGAAATAAATTTTCTGAATATTGTTGCAATTATGTTAGAAATTCCCTTTTCAACTTTTATACACTCCAATGTAAGATATTGTTGCTTTACAGCCAAATTCAATAAACAGGTAGATCAACAGCAGCGAGAGAGGCAGCATGAACATGGAAAAAAAAAGGGGGGGGGGTGTTATTATCATAAATGTGATCAATGCCAAAACGTTCTGGGTTTTGACATTTATACACCATTGATGGCCACTACTGCGACTTTTTGAGAAATGCGCTTTGTTGCTGTGTCGGCCATGTGCATTGTTGTTATCCAAATTTTATGAAATTGTGCATTATTCATGAGAAATACCGATTTGGTCTATTGGGTTAGCCTTCTTGTCCAAAAGCGTCTTGCTGCCTCTGTCCTCAAGTGCGGTCAAAGAAAGATTTGGCTAGATCCCAATGAAGTCAACGAGATCTCCAATGCCAACTCTCATAAGTTTTCACTGTTCCCGACCCCACTTTGCTATACTCATACCTAGCAACAGGCGCCGACATTCGTAAACTCGTAAAGGACGGTCTTATCATTCGCAAGCCCGAGATCTCTCAATCTCGCTTCCGTGTTCTTGATCGTGCTGCTGCCAAATGTAATGGTTGTCATACGGGTCATGGTGAGAGAAAGGGTACTGCTGATGCCCGTATGCGTGTCCTCCGTCGTCTCTTGGCCAAGTACAGAGAAGCTGGTAAGATTGACAAGCACTTGTACCATCAAGTTTACCTCAAGTCCAAGGGTAACGGTTTCAAGAACAAGCGTGTCTTGATGGAGCACATCCATAAGGCTAAGGCTGAAAAGGCTCGTGCTAAGACTCTTGCTGAACAAGCTGATGTCCTCCGTGCCAAGAATAAGGCTATTCGTGAACGTCGTGCTAACAAGAAGACTGAGAAGCTCGTACCTCGTCAATAGATTATCTTTATTAATGAAATCAACAATAGGGTTCCACTATATGTTTGGACGTCGAGGACTACAACATCTATAATTTTTTTCATCGGATTACTGTTCTTTTTTGGTGACTGATCTCGCCCTGAAGTTTCCACTGCGTCCTCAGCTGATTGTGTCTTGACAAAAATGCCATCTAGAGTGAAGCTTCTTTATTTCTTTTTGGATTTCGAGTAAAGAGAGAGCTAAGATGTTGAATTTTATAATCAGGGGAGGTTCCATCTGATCCTTGAACCATTTATTTCAAGTCGAGGTCCCGAAATAGATCACCATTGATTCTGTTTTTAGTTTTCGTTTTTTCCTCTCTCTCCACCCCTCCCCCCTTTGTTTTTTTTTTTTTTTGATGGCTAGACGTAAAGAAAGCCTATTGCAGTCCTGGGAATTATTAAATTCATCAAACAAGATTAGCACGAACAAAAGAGCAACTCTGGATAGAGCGATTGTTTTATCGAAAAGTATGTGTTGAAGCTCGAAAAAAAAAAAAGACCTTCTAGTTTAACAAGAAATAAGATACCCCAACACCTCCCATAGTAACGATTCAAGACATTATGGCACAAAGATCGCAAAGCTTTGCTTACGGTAGTCGCAATTCGCCGAAATCTGCAGCCTCGACTGCAGCAAAACGAAAGAACGACATTTACTCGGCTTTTCTATCCACAATTGCAATCGAATTAAGGCAGCGAGTTACGTTAGCAGATCATATCAAGGACGGTATTGAGTACAAAAACTCATTTGATGGCAAACATGTAGTTGTAAGTAATGTCTACCATCCTCTTTTTCTCTATATACTAGACAATCGCACTTACAAAATACTAGGATAAAATTGCACTGATTGTGCAAACTACGGATCGAAAACTTGCTTTGCGGATTGGCCGAATGTTGTGTGAACAGCGCTTCTTCCATGATATCAGTTATGAGACTCAGCTTGTGGATTCCTCGGTTTACCTATATGAATTTACGAATCGTACGCTGTATTCACTAAATACGCAGAAGCGAAATGAAAGTGATTGGAGTGGCAGTGAACCTCAGGGCGAAAACAACATGGATCTAGTCAACAATCCAGCGATTCCTAATGGCATTATCGTTGATCTGACACATTGCTATGTACCAACATGCTGGGATCTCAAGCCTTGCTACAGTCCTATTTGCCCAAAAAGATTGACACAGGTAAGATACAATGCCTCTTCTCTTCCCTCCAGCCAGATATCGAATAAGCAAAGCTTACACTATTCATATATGCGTACATGTATTCAAACGATAGCTGAAAAGAGTTGAAAGCAACGAATCAATCACTAATATGCTACTGCCTATTTCCCCATCCAAATCAACATTGTCGATATCGAAATCTGCGTTACACCATGATTACTGGGCCGATGGTGTGGAGAAATCAGTCTACGACTCATTATCGAAAATAGAACAAAAGCGGCAAGAAAACTTGTTCGAGTTGATATACACTGAAAAAGATTATGTACAAAGTCTAGAATATTTGCAAAATGTAAAAAGAAAAAAAGGCCTCTAAACTTTTGCTTACTACAGTGGAAACTAAGCAATTTTTGTATTAGATGTGGATCAGGCCTTTGGCAGAGAGACCCATCATCCCAGCGTCTCGAAAGGAGACATTTTTGGGAAAAGTATTTGGAAACATTGATGAGATATACATGATAAATTTTCGCTTCTTACAAGCATTGCAAGAACGTCAAAGCCAGCACTGCATTATTTCGCAAATTGGTGACATTTTGCTCCAGTTCGTCGTTGAATTTGAACCTTACATCAGCTATGGCTCAAAGCAGTACGAAGCCAAATTTGCCCTGGAGAATGAACGATTCATCAATCCGAACTTTAATGCCTTTGTGGAAGCTACTGAACGACACCCTAACTCGCTGAAATTGGAGCTAAACGGCTATCTTACAAAGCCAACGACTCGATTAGGACGATACACCCTCTTGTTCAATGAAATCCTGAAACATACACCTGCCGATCATCCAGATTTAATAGACTTGCCAAAATCAGTGACAATTATAAAGCGTTTTTTATCTCGTGTCAACACAGAGACAGGAAAAGCTAAAAACCGGTTTGATCTGGAACGCATTCACTACAACTTGTCATTCAAAAACAAAGCAGATGAAGTAGTAAGTTTGGATTGCACAAGTCTATTTCAACGTTGTCGCTCAATTCTTGCCTAGAACCTTGATTTACTGTACAAAAACAGAAGTATCGTTAAACAAGGCATGCTGAAGAAATCTGTACAGTTGGATTCTGTTGAATATCATGTGATTTTATTTGACCATTATCTGGTTATTGCAAAACTGAAAATAACTAATGGAACAGAACGCTATATTATTCAAAAACGAGCAAGTATCAAATTAGATGGGTTATTTCGATGTGTGGTGTTCGTTCCTAAATGTTTTATATATAGCCAATCCCTATTGAATTACTGTCAGTTTACCTGCCGGACACAAATATAGCTAGTAAAAGAGCAAGTGCAATGGCACTGCCTTATTTGGCCCTGAATCTGGCGAATCCGACTGCAATAGCACCAATAGCCCAAGGCAGGGCCTCCACTGATCTTGGACCATACGCGAACCAGAATCTCAACAATAGCCCTGCTGCAAATGGTAACAGTAGTAAACCTAATCAATATCCCATCGCATTCCAACATCTAGGACGCTCGACATCCACCCCTTATATACTCTTTGCACCTTCTCTTGCCACACGCAAACCTTGGATAGAGAAAGTAAGAATTCAGCAGGAGGAAAAGAACAATCGAAGTCCTATCTTTGAGGTTGTTTCGTCTGTATTGGAACACCAATTCCTTATTCTCAACAAAATCCACCATTTCATCACATTCAGTAAGTAGAAAGTCTATACAATTGATTGTACTTACATTATGATGGTACTGATATCATGTTGCTTTAGATGGCGGTCAACAATACCTGCTGGCTGCAGACGATGGTGTCTATGTTGGGCACCACAACTATAGACACGCTGAAGCAACTCCACATAAAGTATTGTCACTCGCGAAAGTAACACAGATACAGACCATCGAGAGCATAGAGACATTACTGGTATTGGCAGATCGCACTTTATGGGAGTATCCGCTGGATATTGTAAACGGGAAGCCAGAAACTCAGCCTCGTGGCCGCCTGGTTCAAACGCATGTACCCTTCTTTTATGTGGGCACTTGCCTCAAGCGAACGATGGTGTGTGTACCAAAGATTTCTACTTTGAGATCTGTGATTACGGTTTTCGAGGCCATCAAGAGAACAGATCATCTCGGAAACCCTTGCAACAATGCCATGTCTGCTTCTTTTCCATCATCATCTGGAGCTACGAATAAACGTGCGAGTGGACTGTTCGATAAACTCATGTCGTTGCGAGCGCTGTCTCAGCCAGCAGATGATCTCTATTTACGTAAAGTAAAAGACACATATGTTCCATGTGAAGCCTTTGCTGTGGAGTTGTCTACATCAATGATGCTGATCACTTCATCCAGAGGTATGATCATGATTGATATGAGAACGGATCAGCCTCAGCGTAAGTAAATTACAATGATCTTGGCTTCTACTAAAACATGCTTTTAGAATTACTCAACCCTGGCGATAGACACTTGGCTTTTATTACAGAAAGAGAAAAGGAGGTTTCACGCTCTCTTAATCTGCGGCAGCCTGTCAAACGCATTGCTGTCTTTAGAACTCCTCGCAACCATTATTTCATGTGCTACGATGGTAAGACGGTTGCACCTCATACTGGACGTATCCAAACCTTATACGTTTCGTTATGTAGAATATGCATTTTACATTGATAGCAAAGGAAACAGATTATTTACTCGATTCTTGATCGAGTGGGAAGGTACGCCTGATTCGTTTGCGTTCAGCTACCCTTATGTCATGGCTTTTGATTCGTCGTTTATAGAAGTTCGAAACGTAATAACAGTAAGTATAATTTAAGGATAAAATTGTAAACAGCGTTTGACCTGTTGCTAGGGTGCCATTGAGCAGATCATTCGTGGTAAACAGATCAGGTGTCTAAACAATGGCCATAAAACAGAATTGCCGTTGATATTCGGGTCCATGACAGATCCCGTCAAAGACAACTATCAATTTGTCTACAAGATTCAGTTGATTGCCGAGCATTCCATTGAGCAAGACATCACCTCGATTGAACCATCGACATTTCGTCGATAACCAGTTGTATACACTGATTGTGCTTTTATATTTTGTATCTATTTGTCTTATGCATTACTCTCTATTAATAGCTTCTTTTTTCTCTCACTAATCACCATCTCCTAAAACTTCAACTGCATTAATAAACTATTATATTATATACATTATATGAATGTATTTCAGCATGCATGAATAAATATATATATTTTCAAGAAATGTGTTAAATAGTTTGAAATACAGAAACTTAACATAGTTAATATCGACGATAATGATTTTGGCTAAAGGGATGTTGCTGTGGATAATAGGTTTGTGGTGAATATACAGAAGGATAAGTTGGAGGTAGATACTGAGGCTGTTGTTGCTGTATCATAGCACTGTTACACAATGGGTGTGTCAAAACAAGGTTGTATAAACTCAAGCTGCCCTCTTACCTTGTGTTTTGAAGCATTTCTGGTTGAAGTCTAGCAGACGCAACAACAGATCGAGATGAATAACGTGGCTTTACAGACAATGTTGGCGTTTGTTGTAATTTTGCACGTAATAAACGGCCATCAGCTAGCGAATTATCCAACCTTGATTGGCATTCTAACGCAGCATCTGGATGCACAAACTCAATCTCTGCCTCGTTCAAAGGTCTGCCCATGGCATCTAATAGCATGTCGCAGCTGAGGATGGGGCCAAACATTGAACATGCTTCCTTTTGTATATGTTAGTTGAGATATGTCCGCAAAACGCTCGAAATAAAACGTGCCAACTTACTCCAACATCCTCGGCTGTTGCTCGAGGATCCAAATTGCAAATAACCACAATCTTCTTTGCAGGTTCTTTTTGTCGTAGTTGCGGTTGCTGCTTGCTGTATTCTCGTTCATCGCGAATTTTAGGTGACTCTTGTGAGTGGTTGGAGCTAGTCGATGAATGCGGGTTTTGCTGTTTTGACTTCGGTCTATTGTCAGGCTTTGATGAAACATGAGGCTTTGTAAGTTTACTTTGAATGATCAGCGATTCAGACCCTCTTTCTGTTTTTTTGGTGCTGGCAGTACGATTGACCATTGGTTTAGTGATAATAATTTTTGAAGGATCCAATCTCTCTGATGTTTGACGATTTTCGCTTGAGCTTGATCTATTGATTATAAGTGATCCATTTCGCTTAAATAAAAGGCGCATTCAGCAAAATATCCTTCGCTATTCGAAAAGAAAAGGCTTACCATTCCTGTTGGTATGCCAGACCCGCGCTGAGGTTTACTGATGCCTCGTCCTAATCTCGAATTAATCAAGCTACCATTACCATCGACTCGCTGATTAATAGGCTTGCTCCCAATGCGGTTATTTACATGACTTCTCGGGGTATTCCTACCGCCAGTAATACGAGTATTGCCTCTTTTCGAATTAGTTTGGCGTTCGTGATTTCCTCTATCGATAGTTCTTATGGGTCCACTGCTGCCAAGTGCTCTCTTTCCGCCACGTCCTTTATTAGAATTCAACTTGATCGTGTCCTCGAGCGACCTATCTAAATCCTTGTTTCCGTTTGTCATGATTAGAAGAGGACGAGAGGAAAGAAATACAGTAAAATTGAACTGAACACACACAATTGAGCGCAATTGGAGAATTTGTGGGAGTTTCAATGAAATACATGGCTCCTTTTTTCCCCCCATTCACTTGCTTAAACTATGCCAAAGAAAACTGACAACGTATGGACAAAGGAAGAGGCTGTATACACATTAGAATCCATGACATGTCGCATTTTACCTGGCTTACAAGCGCGTGAGTACACGGTCAAGTCGTCATCGAAAGCTATCACTGCCATAGATTTGGTAGTATGGGCCATAATATTATACGTTGTCAAGGTAACTAGTTTCTGGGCATGTATGATCAATTTATTCAACACGCTCGCTAGTCTGGAATGTACAGATATGCCGCTGTATTAACGCTTATATGGCTATTTTTTAAGCGAAAATCTGTCAGAAAAGGTATTTACTGTGAGTTGTGTGGCTTCCAATATCAATGACTGACATCAAGGAGGTTAGAAAGCATCCTATCCATTCGGGATGTCGGCATACAAGTCAAGACTACATACTGGGGTGGATCTTCAGTGTCACGGTTCATCAATAGAGATAAAATAGACGATGTGATTATCAATGAAGGAATTAACTTTTGGCAGATCAAATCGTACATGGCGATATTAGTAAAAAATGAAGACAAAATGGTGGTTGTATTTGAGGTAAAACCAAACCATCAAAACTCAAATCCAAGTTGTTAACAGTATGTAGCATCTATTACCAAGGTTGAAGCCTGTTTTACTACGAGCATATCAAGGCACCAGAGCAATCATATTCACACAGAAACCAAATCATATACTGGAATCATTTTACTCGTCAAAATAAAGAAATGGTATAACAAATTTATTATCGCATTAAAAAAGCTATGAATACCCCACTGATAAATCATTCAATGCAACGCAGACTGCAGCTTTATGATGGCCATTGTACTGTCTAATGGTTTCTCCGTTCTGAAGCTCCCATAACCTTGCTACGTGATCCGAAGATGCTGTAACTAGGTAGGCTGAATCTGCTGAAAATGCGCAATCCCATACCCATCTTTGATGCCCTTGCAACGTCAATAGTAATTCAAAATTCTTTTCGGTATTCCATATCTTGGCTGTATTGTCTGCTGAACAGGTAGCAAGAAGCCTAATCCATGTAATTAGTAACCTATACCACAATAAAGATGCTGACAGAAAATTTACTTGGTATCAGGACTCAACATGACTCGTAAAATGTAGTTATTGTGCGCTTGGAATTGATGAATGGGCTCCACCTCATTCGAATCCGGGCCATTAGAGAGTTTCCAGACATAGCAATTACCCTTATTGTTCACTGCAATCAGCATGGAACCGTCCGAAGCAACAGTAACAGATCTCATGGGTACACCTTCCTCAGGAACCTAACATACTGTTTACCTATCTGTATCCATATTTCAAATATTACCAACTCTTTACCAGTTCATGAGTACATGAATGTGCAGTTAAATCCCAAATTTTGACAGCTCCATTCTGATCGCAAGTAATCAATTCACCTTGATTAGCATGCATAACAGCATCTGTAATAGGCGCTCCGTTATCGAAATTCCGTGTAAGCACAGGATTCCGACCTGATCTGGTATCCCAAATCTTCAAATGTCCATCCTCACTTGCTGTAAACATCCAACGTCCTTCGCCATGAAATCCAGCAGCAATAACATTTCCTGTATGCTCTCCAAACACAATAAACTAACAAACCAAAAAAATACAATATATCAATGCATGCCAATTGACCACAATTATGTTGCACGTACAGGACTATCATTATTGCTTGCAATATCGTATAAACGAACGGAATGGTTGCCTAAAAAGAAACATGTTGGAGCCAAGATGGTTCAATTATCAAAGTAAATTCATGTACCTGCGGCAGCGAGAATGGTTTTGTCTGGTGAGATACAAAGTCGATTCACTTGCTATTTGAGACCCATTGTAAGATTGTCGCAACTAATCCTTTGATACAACACTTACTGAGTCGGGATGTTTGATGGTCTTGGAACAGATACCACTAAGAGCCTCCCAAAATCTAACTGTGTTATCATATCCTGCAGTGACCAAAATGACGGAATGACTATCGTTTTGTAAAGATTGCTCGTATTGCATTTGAGCATAATATTGCTGTTGATCCTGCTGTTGTCCTTGCTGTTGTCCTTGTTGGGTTTGCTGTTGCTGTTGAACTTGTTGACCTTGTTGACCTTGTTGCTGTTGCTGCTGTTGCTGCTGTTGTTGTTTAAACTTTTGTTGTTGCTGATGCTGCTGAGTCTCTTGATTATCCTCGGCCATTATATCCACGACTTGAACAGTAAGACAGAAAAGGAGCTCCCCTACATACATCGTGAAAAGGCTATCAAAACCAGTTCTCCTGCAGTCACAACCTATTCAATATGTGTGCAAAAATATGAAGCCAAAGATTTATTGTTTAGTCGATTTGAACATAAAAGCTAGCATAACTAACGCTGCTATCAGAGTATCGTTTGCATTTGCTGCTTTGATCATAATACAAACATTTTAATGTTTGATTAAGAGACTTTTTCTCTTTGCGCAATGCCTCCAATGCAGCCATGAGGACAGCAATGGGATGTCTACCACAAATTGTATTGTTGGTCCCCCTTAAATAAGACTGGAAGTCGTCAAAACTCAAGGTTTCCATGATTTTAATTCCTTGAACATCGAGATCTCGGATAGACTCATAGATTGGCCGTTCAATTTCACCCTTGTTGTATAGTTCTAAATCAATGCGTTTTTCGTTGTGGTTAGTTGATTTAGTGTAATAAGTGTAGTTGAAGCGAGAACCCCTTGAATTATTGAAAAAAAAAAAAAAAAGTATATTAGGCCTCGAATATTAAACATGCATTCGCTTGATGTTCTGTTTACCAATGACAGAAATCTGAAGAAATGATGAAAAGATTCTGAGGATCTTGAAGATAATTGGCAAGTAGTTGACCGTAGAGTCTCTCCTTGGCAGCTGAAATGGATCCAACCAAGATAGGGACAAGTGATATATCATCAATTTTTCTACACATTAAAATATGAGTATCATTTGCTGCGTCTGCAAACAACAGATATATTACTCTTCAAAGACTTTGTATGCAAATGGTAAATGCATTTCAATACTATGCTCTTTTTCGTCAACATCTTTACTCATCCATTCGAATTTCTCAGTATTATACAGCTCCTCAATTACTGCAGACCGTCAATTATGTGAAAACCTCAAAGTGTAAATATTGATTTACCTTCTCTATCTAACTTGATATTCCCAAATGGCGTATGATAAGTTGAACATTCGGATAACGAACAGCCATCAATGTAGGCATGGTGAGATGGTCCTAAAAGAAAAATACGTTTTCTATTGGATAGAAGGCACTTAGCAAGTGCAGTTTTTGGCTTTCATGAACTTACATGTCGCTAGTATCAATTGCTTTATAGGCAAAACCGGCAGTAGGGCCACTATATTTAAGGCCTGCATGTCTAGTTTTAATTAAGTTAAGTAAATTATAAGCAAAACCCCCTCAGTAAAACAACGCTTTACGGTCCAATGATTGCCCTAACTCCTTTGATAGGAAGCTCTTGCTGCGATTTTTCTTTTGCTTTACGAAGGTAAAACTCAAGTTCCCCGTTCAAACGTGCCTCTATGTATTTATTGAAGATGAAAATTGAATGTATTCAAGTATTCTATTTGGAACATTTACCATCTGAAGTATACCAAGAGCCTGCGTGTGTTGCGCTTCTTTCCATTTCACAAATATGGGTGAAAGTAACAACTAAAAACGTTGCTCTTTTATAATGGACGCATGAAAAACGTCACCCCAAATCATATGATAGGTATTACATGCAACAAATGCACTGGACGCAACGAGGATAAATTGTCGGTGCTTGAGTGTCTTTGGATAAATGTACAACTTGATTTTATCATAATATAGAATTACAAAAAATTCAAAGCTTCACTAGCTTGCACAATTGTAAGTCTGGCTCTTGCATTAACTAAATGCATATTCGCAATGCTAATTCACACAAAAAACTTCTTAGTGTTGAGTTGATTGCCGCACTGAGAGCTTCATCTTGGATAAATATGGAAACGTGTGAAGTGAGGCTTCCCGAGGCAAAAGTTTATAATATGTCACCATTATTAAGCAATAATGATGTTATATTATACAAGAATACAGCAAAATAAACACAATATACGGGTAATATAGTTTACAAATGCTTTGTTTTTTTTCAATTCCCACTGAAGTTTTCGGATTTTTGAGAAGTCGGCGTGAAATCATGCGTATACCATCTTTAAAAAATATGTGCGTCTGCCATGTATTTTGATTTGAAATATAAGCTCTTTCAACAAAGTAAATCATAATAGCTTGAATATTTCGAAATTGAATATGGTCTAACAAAGAAAAAGGCGGTTAATTAAGCTGTAGACTCTGTTATTTTTACTAGTGTGTTCATCTTCATTCATCTTCATGCTACATGTTGGCACTGCTACTAATGCTAAAGCAAGCTTGCCAATTTTAGCCGTAAATTCAAATTGAAATAGCAAAGGGGTAGTACATACTAAATTTAACAAGATAAAAATAAAGACAAGTATATAGTAAGTCTACATGTATTTATGAGAAACCAGAACCATTATTAAAACTTCAGGCGAACGTATATTATATCATGCTAAAAACATGCTGAAGCGATGCTCCTTCTTTGGAAGTTGCCTATTATATATCTGTTATAACGCAGCAAATTCAAACATAATTTCAATGATAAGCTATTATATATATGATAGTGTAGGCTTTTATTGTTAAAAATCATTGCAAAGTAGCATGAAGCATATGAGATGCAGATCTTCCAATACAGTTTGAAATCTTGAGAAGCCATTGTATTTTAACTGCAGGCTGAAACGCTAACTGTCCGTCATGAAAGAATTTTAAAGAGTGTCAAAATTTACATTTTGCCATGCGCATTTGCATCGTTTTTATTGAATAATGAAATGACACGCCTTTTTTGATACGATTTGATATATTTAATGGAAATCAGCAGCTTTGCCAGTCTACAATATCAACAAAAACAAATAAGTAACTGTTTCGCTTACACTATGTACATTAACAAAAGAAAATACTTACAGTCAATAGACCGACAATAAGGCCAAAAAGGCCAAGTACAGAACCGAAAATTTCTACAACCAAAACCTTGACAAAAAGCTCAGGGTTTTGAGCGTCTGCCAAGGCAGCACTTGATCCAGTTACGCCAACTGAAAGACCACATAACAAATTACAAACACCAACAGTTAAACCACCCCAAAAAATAGCATGACCTATCATACGCTATTAAGAAATTGAATCATCCTTCAATTTGTTGACTTTACCGGTAAAGAGGTTGGAACTAGAAAAGATGTTTTCGGGAGGGACATCAGTCAATTTAGCAGAGTAAACAATAGCCATGATGACACCGTAAATAGCTACAACTTCGCAAAAAATGATAGAAATCAAGTTTCTGGATTGAATACGAGGTGTTTTGACGGCACCACCTAATAATGCAGAACCTGTAATGAAAATACCCCTTTTTTGGAGAGACTTTTGTTAGTTTTGATGGTGGAAAAAGTCGCGTTTCGTTAAGCAGTTACCAGGCAGCACCTGTGACGGAAAGGCCAATACAGAGGCCCATACCAGTTAAAGCCCAAGCAAAAGGGGAGGTTTCTTGAAGTAATTTTCCAATGCTGAACTGCTCACCAGAGCCGGTAAAAAGCATGTACAATCCAACAATAGTCAAAAGAGAAAGGGTGAGACCGCTCCAATAACTGTAAGGTCCTAAACTATAGCCTGCCATTTTCCTATCTATCTTTTTCTTCTCTTGTTGATTTTGGGTATGTTTAGAAAAAGAAAAGAAAAGATATTTCAAGTGTCTCACCAAAAAGTTTTGAAACGGATGAGGAACCTCAAAAAATCATCGCGCTATGATACACAGTTGGAGAAGCGAGCAATGCCGGTTGTTGATTTGATGACGTACGTTTGCGCTTGTTTGCTTCAGTTTCGACAGATCCAACCGAGAAAACGAAAGCTGACACATACGGTTCTGTTACAATGTATCATTTGATTTATTGATGAGGTGTATTGAGACGTAAGTGGATGCCTTGAACTGTCGCAGATTCGATTGCTTAAACTGTTTAGCATTGAAGACGCTTCAGGTGTACTAACATGATTCTGGCACAATGGTGAACACTACAACTGAAATCGTATTAACAGCAAGAAATAATGGAAAAAGAAACACACTGCCGAACGTCATCCAAGACCTTGATTTTTTCTCCAAACAAAATCATACTGTCATTTAAATAAGTAAAAAGTTGTGAATTATACAACCGGAAGTACTTGCTAAGCAATTTACATTCCTCAAAGTTTGGTGATAACAGGTTAGGCGGATATTCAACTGACCACCACAAGACGAGGTAAACCGTATAAAAACGGGTGCTTTTACTGCTTCTCTTTTCTTTTTGTTTTTGTGTTTTTGTTTTTTTGTTTTCCTCTCTGGCTAATTATAAAACATGGAGCAGCAGAGTGAGATCCGCCGCAATGCTTACAAGGAGCGTGGGCGCTTTAATCAGGACGAAGTAAGACGCCGACGTGAGAATGCCCAAGTTGAAATTAGAAAGCAAAAGAAGGAGGAAAATCTGGCCAAGAGAAGAAACTTTAACGCGCAAGAAATAGCACCGGATTCTGATGATGAAGCTGATGTTGCCAATCAAAATGCTCAGGTAAGAGAGAGTGAGGGAAGAGGGAATTGTGTATGCGTGTGTGCGGTGTGCTATAGATAAGCCTGGACTAGATGTTGATATGGACGTTTAGCTCATGCTTGCATTACCCGGTATGATTGAAAATCTGTATTCTATGGATCCCGCCATTCAATTGCAAGCAACTGCTCAATTTCGAAAGCTTTTGTCAAAGGAAAAGGACCCTCCCATCAGAGAGGTTATTCAATGTGGGGTTGTTTCTCGCTTTGTTGAATTTCTTCGATCTGAAGACAGTCAAGTTCAAGTAAGGCTATTTCATTTTCAAGTTTTGTTAAGAAAGGGTTTAAAAAGGATTCGCAACATAGTTTGAAGCTGCCTGGGCCTTGACCAATATTGCATCTGGTTCGTCTGATCAGACCAATACTGTAATCACAGCAGGTGCTGTTCCTTTATTTATCGACTTATTGTCCAGTCCAATTGTTGATGTCAGGGAACAGGTATGTATAGGGATATCATTATGGTGCTTTTTTAAAAAAAAGTTAATTGCTGTTTTTAGGCTGTTTGGGCTCTAGGTAATATTGCAGGTGATAGCTGCAGATGTCGAGATTATGTCTTGGAAACCGGCGCTCTGCCTCCTCTATTAGCTATATTCGAAGACAACTCCAAACTAACAATGATTCGCAACGCAACTTGGACCTTATCCAATTTTTGTAGAGGTAAACAACCCCAGCCAGCGTGGCCGTTGATTGCACCTGCATTGAATGTGTTGGCCAAGCTGATCAACTCTACCGACGAAGAAGTCCTTATCGATACATGCTGGGCCATCTCTTATTTGTCTGATGGATCAAATCAGCGAATTCAAGCGGTGATCGATTCCGGTTTATGTATTCGTCTTGTGGAATTATTGGGACATCCAGCTTCTTCAGTTCAAACACCTGCACTGCGATCTGTTGGCAATATCGTGACAGGAGACGATAACCAGACACAGATGATCATCAATTGTGGAGTACTAGAGGCTCTATATCATTTATTGAATAGTTCCAAAGAAACAATCAAGAAAGAGACCTGTTGGACATTATCCAACATTACAGCCGGCAACACGGATCAAATTCAAGCCGTTATTGACGCAGGATTGATCGAGCGCTTAGTTTTAGTATTAAAAAATGGGGATATAAAATCAAAGAAAGAAGCGTGTTGGGCTATCTGCAACGCAACATCAGGCGGACTAAATAGGCCCGAACAAATCAAGCATTTAGTTGACAAGGGATGCATTAAACCACTCTGCGATATGTTGCAGGCATTGGATAACAAGATTACTTTGGTGGCATTAGACGGCTTGGACAATATTTTGAAGGTTGGCGATATGGTGAAAATGGACAGTGAGGTGAATCCTTACTCTCTGTTGATCGAAGACTGCGGTGGGCTCGACTACATTAACTCTTTGCAGGAGCACAGCAATCATGATATTTACAAGAAGTCATACCAGCTGATTGACAAGTTCTTTAATGAGGAAGAGCAAGTGTCCAATGCTATATACGGGTCTTTGGCGGAACAGGATGCTGAAATGGAGCCTGATGCTGATATGAACCAATTTGTGTTTCACCAAAATGATGTAGGTGGTTTTAATTTTTAGTTGCAATAATAAAATATTTTTTTTTCCCTTTTCCTCCCCTTTTTCTCTCTCTTTCTCTACATCATAAAAGATGTCTTTATTGTTAACAAAGACATGTGAATATGCTCTGCTTATAACGATACAGCAAGGTTTTTTTTTTGTTTATTTTTTTATTTCATTGCAACCACAATACATACGGGTTATTCATTTTCTATTTTATATTTCCCTGAATAGGAAGATGTTTTGCAAAAAATGCAACAATAAGAGTGGAAACTGAATTAGACCTTAAATTGCCAGCCTCAATCAGTGATCTAATACCAAACAAGACCATTATATCAACGCCTACGACAATGTCTGATTCAACTGGAAGCTGCGCATTCAATCTATCGCTCGTCTACTATGTGTCATGGAAGCAGCTGCAGAGATTAAGAAAACTAGATGCAACCACCACCTTGCATGTGCACGAAAACGATACATTGTTCGATCTTGTGTTTACAATGTCTGAAGCGAAAGAAGTAGTGCATCAGTCAGGACACAAGCTGGACCAGATTTACAAATTTGTATCGGATAAGGGCGCGTGGCGTTCGATACAGAGCGCAACAGAGAATCAGCAGTTAAAGGCTGGGTTATTTTATGTGCAAATGCCAGATACCAACAATGCAATTTCAGCGAATACGCCGTCTATACAATTAAGATCTCCACCTCCTACTCCTAGTATACCAAAAAGAGTTACTAGCATGAGCAACAGCAGAAGAAAAAAAGTGCTATCGATACTGGGCTCATCTGTTAGCAGCACAAAATCATCAGACAGGAAAATTTTAGACAAGAAAATAACAGAAAAGAAACTGCCAGAAAAGAAATTAGCACCATCCCTTCCAGAAAAACCGCCCTTAAGAAGGACAAAATCGTCTCTTGCAGATATGAATATTGAAGAAATATCCAATGTTCTTCAAAATATGAGCATATTCACTGCTCCAATCACCCCGCCAATACCGCCTGAACATGCGTCCTATCATCAAATCGGTAAAGGATCATCGCAGTATACATTTTATTTTAAAGTCATGTATGTAGATCATATCCTGTTGCAGCAACAACAAACGAAAAAGCAATACAAAAAACCCTTCATCACCTACAAGTTCCTAACAAACTACACACTACTGCCAGCTGCCTCATTTTCATCGTCCAGATCTAGCCAACAGGCGGTAAAAGCGTCGTATCAATTGAGAGGACATTTAGTAGATATACAGCGCTGGCTGGATGGACACGAGTCAATTTGCTTGAATTACATGTGGATGGATAAATTCACAAAAGAAACTGTGGGCCAGGTTAAGGTACCATTGGAAGGCATTGCGTTTGATGGTAGAGGCGTGTCGGATAAAGTGTGTCATGTGGAAAAGCCTTATTGCGAAACCGACGACAACATCATAGCCAGTGTCACTGTACGCATTGGATTAGTGAGCGGCTGGCACAGCGACGACTATTTTGACCAGCAACAAGAACAAGCTAGCAAAAGAGCCTCATCCTCGTCGACTTGGGATGCAGTGATGATGACCAGCAATAAAAAATTTAGACATCATTCGCAATCATCCATTCCTACATTATCAACCACCACATGTTCAACCAAGTCATCCACTGTACCATCAATCCATTATATTCAACAATCAAGACCCACATCTCTAAATAGTACCAAATCCAAGTCCTTTTCGTTAAAAAAGGATCAGTTTAACAATAAAGCTTAATATTTAATTTGTTCAAGAATCTTTCAGTAAGCTACTGTAATTCTCATCTTATCTTTTGTTGAATCTAGAAAAAGCTAGCCATGGCAATGCACGCTACGTTACTACCGATGATGATGATGATAGCTGCCACCGTTACTATTGCTATGACTGCTGGTCGTACTCGTATTGCTTCCATGTCGATGATGGTGTATAACTATTGGTCGATCGCAATATATCTTCTGCTTGTGAAACAATGTCTTCTAGCGAGGTAGTTAATCGGGATAAAATTTGACATTGCTCAAGCGGCACTCTACGTCTCAGTCTTTCTAATCGTGTCATTGCGTTATCAAACTCATTCAAGTCGCTGTAGGGATTATTCATTGTCGCTGCTGATTTGCCTGTGGGTCCTACAGCTGTAATTGGGGGTAAATTGATTAGTTTTTGATTTATAGGGTCTGATGTTGGCGATGGCTGCGAGATTAATGGTTGGGGCGACGATAAAGATCTATAGTCGGACAGTGGATCAAATCGATTGAGAGGCAACGAGCGACTTGCATCAGAAATCGATGATAGGTTCCTAGTTGATGCCGTTGAAAACAGAGTAGGTGGAGTTCTTGGAGGAGGAGGTAATCTAGGCTGTGGCGGTAGAGAAGAAGGTTTCAAATTCTGTACTGGTGCTCGATAGGGCGCTCTTTTGGGCACTATGTAGTCTTCTATTGGAGGTACAGCAACATTGCTGTTAGACTCGCGTCTTTTGTTGGGCACTGTGTTGTTCACAACCCTTCTCTTCTTCTTTCCTTTTTTTTCCGCTGCCTGCTTGACCTTTTCCTCATCGTCACTATCCAAATGGTCCCCCTCTGAGGAAGACTCCAATTCATCTTGTTCATTTCCTTCTTCATGGGGATCATCCTCGTCGTTGACAATAATTCGTTTACGGCGTTTAATCACACTGCGTTTCATACTGACAGGTCGATGCACATTATGCAATTTGTAATACAGACCGCAAGCATTACAGATTGTGTTTCCTTCTTCATCTCTTCTCCAGAGTGGGGTAGTTGTGGTGCGGCAGTTAGCACAGATCAGGGCATGTCTATTTACTTGGTGTTGATTAAATGCAGGACAGCCTTCGCATGAAGGAGAACCTCCAGTACCATTACATTGACCACCGCCTGGACAAGTGCCAGCAAGTGCGTCGGCAGCGTTGATCGTATTGTGTGTCATAGTTTCTTGTAGTTGTTCTTGTTTACTCTTGAAATTGCGCTTCATAGAGGGTGGTCGAAGTGTATTTCTAGCTTTTAGATAAAGTCCACAAGCATTGCAAATGGTCTCTCCGTTAGGTGCTCTTCTCCATAGAGGCGTGGTTGTCGTGCCACAATTTGAACACACTGTTGCGGAAACTTGTTGAGATTCCTTCTTCTTTTGCTTGGTATCTTGTAAAGGGTTCTCAGGTATAGCCATTAGCTTTAATTTATTAAAAAGCTGATATAAAATTTGGAAGAAGGGGTGAGAAAAGAAGGAAAATTGGGTTATATGGAAAATAGAACCAAAATTTTTTGAACGAAATGTGATTGTATAAAATGTAATATTAATCTATTTCAACTGAGCTGAATGTTTGGATTCCATTACTTGTCGCCTTGATTCAATCTTTTCTCGAAGGTTTCAACTGGCGTATTATATTCAGTCTTGCTGCCTTATACCATAATCGTTTTTGATAGTGCATCTCATTGTTTTTTTGCACATTATATTATATATTATCATCAAGACGAAATATTCATTTTTTTATATATGTATATTATATGGTGGTACAAGAATATTCAAATTTCGGGTAAACGAATCATTTCCACCAAACAAAATTCCTTCTGAAATAGCTTGTATGAAGCTACATTTTACACAATAATCTCTCAGCGTTCGGGGAGACAAGGAGAATCCAAAATATTAAATCATGCAACTGGCGGTCAAATGTTCAGAGTTTGAAACCCTCTTCGGTCGACAAATGCTTGTAGATATGTTTCATTTATATACAACATTGGACGAGATTTGTACGATTACCAAAAGAAAAGTGTCTTACAAGCGTGGTTTCAAGAATTATGCATTGCTGATGCGTAAGAAGAAGGTTATTAAATAAAATACACTTATGATCATATTACTACTACAAGCGATTTATCAGAATGAAATGCCCATTGGCATTGATGTCAACATGTCCCCAAATGGATCCAACTTGAAATTCAGAAGTTACAAACACAGAAAAATTTCATGAAACGCATTTATCCAAGCGCTTGATTCAGTAAGTTTACTAGCAAAGTGCCTTCTTAATTGCACATTTTTTAATAACGGGTAAAGCGCAATATGGATTCTGGAGAGCTGATATGAAAGTGGGCAGCTAGAATTCGGGAAATACTCTTACAACATCCTTCAACCAAGATATTGCGATGACTTTTGCCTTTTTTTTTTTTTTTTTTTTTTTAGTGTTCTAAAAGGTAAATGCACTTTTCTTACCATCACTAGGACTCACTTTTAGAAAGTCGATGTGAAGATCGTGCTTGTGATTCTCTAACCTTGTGCCTGTTTCAAAGCAAAGACTACAAATGCGGCAATGAAAATGATGTGTACGCCATGGCGGATCGAAAAGCACCTCAAGCGATTAGGTACTTTAGGGAAAGTTGCATTGGGATAGTTTATTACAACATTGGAATTCAAGCATCTATCTAAATGTCGTCATCTTCACCATCATTATCATCATCGTCAGATCCGCCATCTTTGGAAACACCAGTTCTTCTAATAAGAGCAAAATATAACGGACCCCAAGTGGTTTTATCAGGTAGACATAGCCAGCCGTACTTTGTCTTTTCCCCCACAGGCAGCTTCAACTTGACAGGCTCAATAGGAATTTTGCCTTTGTTTATCATGCGCTCCACGACCTTGTCATTCTCCAGCGAGCTGATGGAACATGTTGCATATAAAACCAAACCTCCCACACGAACTGAATGAACGGCGGCTTTCAAGATCGATAGCTGTCTTTTAGCGTTCACTTGAGAACGTTTGGGAGACCAAAGTTCCAGCTCCTTTTCGTCATGTAGCAAATGTCTTTCTGAAGAGCAAGGTGCATCCAAGAGGACTTTGTCGTACTGCTCGGGTTCGCCGTAATAGCGGGTACCATCCTTACCGACAACCGTGCTCACTTCTTGCGCTACATCTGGCGGTAGATACGATTCAATTACTTGTCGTAGCCTTCTTCTGCGATCAGAAGCAATCTCGTTCGATGTTAAACGCCCATATTTTTTGTCTAAACGCTGCAGGACTGACAGAGTCTTGCCGCCGGGGGCAGCACAGATATCGAGAACTTGTTCATCGGGCTGAATATCTAATGCCTCAGTAGCAAGCACGGATGCAGCATCCAATATGTAATAATCAGTGACATTGCTGTTTTCCTTGCTGGGCTGAGGGAATCGCGACATTGTCTTGGATGCATAGCATGGTATCGACACAAAATCAAGCATTGTAAGATCAGGCAATATATCCTTGAGTTTGGTTTTGACATCTTGGACATTGGCGTATTTGTTTATCATCATACAGTGACGCACAGGTTTCTTTAGCGCCTCCAAGAGCACTGGCCAGCGTTCAGGGCCCCACTCTTCTTCGTAATATTTGTTGAATGCTGCCATTACTGCGTTACGACGCTCGGTCTCACGTTGGAGTGCCTTTTCCTTCTTTTTTGACATTGTCGGTTTCTTTTTATCGCTGAAATTCTTCTTATTGCCCTTCTGGCCGACCTTTTCCTTGTCTACTTGGGGTGCCTCACTGTCTACCATAATTACTGTATAAACTTTGGCTACTCCAAATGTTGCTCAACTTTGAAATGTGAAAAAACTGCCATCTCAGGCAGTCACTGTGGCTGGCTGGCTGGCTGGATGGATGTCCATGAGGCACCTATCTACCATGCTGCTAGTCTGTCATAAAGAATTTGAATCAAAAGCTAGCTTCTTGGTTCAACTCTAGTCCACACGTAGTCCTCTTTACACTGAATAAGAAGCCTGTAAAGTGCATGATTTGATCTTGATAAAAGATGTGGGGGTGTCATCCCTGGTCTCCTTTTGTGACATGTCAGATCTGAGCACTTGCTCGTGGTTGAAGAGACTTTCATCAAAGACAAGAACAAAGAAGCCGCAACTCGTCGAAGGCGCAAATAGAAAACTAATGTCTTTTATTTGCAATATGTACAGAGCATAACTTGCGAATGGCTTACCTAATTATTTTTTCAAGCAGCTTATCGCTGACTAATGCATGACAAATTAGAATATTCAGCCTGTTTTGTCTTCAACAACAAAGGATACAGAGAGTCTATTATGCCATGTATACCACATTCTGAATTTTATTCTAGTAAATAATGCCTGTCCCCTCCCACATGGCCTCAGGAAAGGTCTTTATGCGCAATTGTAATACGTATACTGATATTCCGTTCAATACATGCAGAAAGTGACACACTGTGAAGTCAATTGTGTAACACCATACTGTACATTTTATACGTTGAGCGGGAATGTTCTTTGGTTACGAGACGACACATCTTGATAAAGATATTCAAAGATTTTCTATGAACGGCCCCAACGTCGATCTGTCGTCATGGCAAATTCGTGTAACTATCGTATTGCGATGGCTGTGGACGAAAACGGCCTTATCAGGAATCCAAGTACCACCACATCTTGAATATACACAGACGTAATACTTCCAAAGAGAAACATAATAAATACGCGGCGTCGCAATGTTATTTATTTTTAACAATTCAAGAAAGCCTCAAATTCTCATTTCTCTCTTCTTACTTCCATTTCCAATAAGAAATAATGAAGAGCTACAACAGAAAGCATTCGTTAGAAAGGCTTGAATACTACTACCAGGTCATTAATACAACTGTCCTTTCGAAACAGAATGCTGCCAGTGGTTTGATTCCAGCCTCCGTTGCGATTACCGTAAGTTACCAGCAAAGATAACGCATTCCATAGCGTATTCAATCGTTTTCTTTACATGATAGACTCATGGTGATTACACTGACGCTTGGGTTAGGTAAGAAAAGAGAAGGTAGGTTATTTTGACATACTGACGTGAATTCAATTTCTCAGAGATAATGTTTACTCCATCTACTGCGTGTTTGGCCTTGCTTTGGCTTATAGGAGAGTAGATGACACGACCGGAAGAGCATGTAAGTTGTTTGTTTTTAGCGCGGAAATCCCCAATCGTCTATCGATTTGGTTATTCATGCATGTTTCCCTGTTTTACCTGCTAGTTGAGCTTGAACATGCGGTTATCAAATTAATGCGCGGTCTCTTATTCTCCATGATGCGCCAAGCTCCAAAGGTCGAGAAGTTCAAAAAGACTCAAAACGTTCTGGATTCTCTTCATGCTAAATACAAGACAGAGACGGGTGCAACCGTTGTGGGGGATAATGAATGGGGTCACTTGCAGATCGATGCTACTAGTTTCTTCCTAGTGGCATTGGCAGATATGACCACCAGTGGTCTAAGTATTATTTACACGCAGGACGAGGTTGATTTCATCCAAAATCTAGTGTTTTATATCGAACGCGCTTATCGTACTCCTGATTTTGGCATCTGGGAGCGTGGAGACAAGAGTAACCATGGCGAGCCTGAATTGAATTCTTCGTCTATCGGTATGGCCTACTCTGCTTTACGGGCTATCAACGGGGTTAATCTATTTGGCGCTCGTGGTAGTCCATCGTCTGTAAGTTTTTTTCTTTTTTCTTTTTGTTGTTGCTTTGTAAGAATATGCATTTATATGTCTATTGTTCTTGACAGACTATTTATGTCCTGCCCGATGAAATGACTCGTAACAAGATTACTCTTCAAAGCGTTTTGCCCAGAGAATCGAACTCTAAAGAAGTGGATGGCTCTGTTTTGTCTGTCATTGGGTTTCCCGCTTTCGCAGTCGAAGATCCTGCATTGATCGAGTTTACCAGATCTGACGCCAAGAAGAAATTGGAAGGTCGTTATGGATGGAAACGTTTCTTGCGTGATGGCCATCAAACCGCCGTTGAAGATCACACTCGTCTTCATTACAACGAAAGTGAATTGAAGGTTTTCGAGAATATTGAGTCAGAATGGCCCTTGTTCTTCACTTACATGGTCCTGGAAGGCTTGTTTACAGGTAATACGGAGCAGGTTGAAGAGTATCGCAAAAAGCTCGAATTTGTCACCATCGACTCTGCTCTATGGGATCCTGAAAATCCTAGACCTCCCGAAGATTACAAATCGGACGATGTCAAGCGCCCTGCTGCACTTTGCAGAACCGCCAGCCTTGATCTCTCTACTGCGCCTGCTGATCTGCATATTCCTCTTGTACCTGAATTGTACTACGTTCCAAAGGAGTCTATTGAAGCAGAAAGAGCCGACCCCCACTCTCAAAAGCGTATTCCAAACGACAACACACCTCTTGTGTGGGCACTGTCTCTGTATCTGCTGGGCAATCTGATTTACGAAAACCTTCTGTCTCCGTCCGAGGTTGATCCTCTCGGCCGTCGTTTTAACGTCAAAGGTGCAAAGGCTGACAATGTTGTGCAAGTCGTTCTGTTATCTGAAAACGAAGAGCTGCAAAAGACTTTGTCTACTTACGGCCTTGAAACTCAATCCATTGATCAAATATCCTCCAGCTTCACTGTTCTCCCCCCTCAAGCTCTTGTCGATGTGTACAGCGCTCTCGGTCAAAACTCCAAGCTTGAATTGTCCGGTAGACCCAATCGTCCCCTTGGCACGCTGACTACCTCTCGTCTGTACCGCATCGAAGGCCATATCTACGCTTTCACTCCCCAATTCATGGACGTCCACACCTTCTATCTTAATTCTGACCCTGACTATCTGGTTTCTACGATTGAAAACGAGTTGAGCGTCACCAATGCCAACTGGTTCTTTGCTGGTCGCCCCACTATCACCATTGTCTTGACAAACGCCATGTTGGGTGATATCAATAGGAAAGAAGTTGCCCCCAAGAGCTGCTCTGCCGAGTTGACAAACGCTTTGTTAGCTGCTGATGCTTCCAAGAAGAACCTACTCAATTTCTTCATGAACTTGCGTTCGGGAGAATGCAATGGAGTGCGAGTGCGTCTCTCTCGTCTCACAGAGACCGTCAACACAAGTAATATCGAATCCCTCGATTTCTTGATCAACAAGCAAGATGTTGACTGGAGCAACATCTTGTCTGCCAACAAGTTTTATCATCGCAATAACCGCTCTCAGCGTCGCTTGGGCTTTGAAGAAGCCTCCAATATTAGCTCGCCGGGTGGAGCACTCACTCCTGGCGGAGCAAGGACACCTAGACGTCGCAGTATCTTTGGTGGCAAGCTTCTGGGCACTCCTCTTAACAAGATGGACGGCGATAGTTACTTTCAAGATATTGCTTCTGCCTTGGAGAGAATTAATGGCGACGGATTACCTGCATTCAAGCTCAAAGACCATGAAATTGTTCCTGCTTCAGACTCTCCCACCCCTCGTAGTAGTGGGTCGCCTGATCCTAGCCAAATGAAGTCGAATGGGGAAACATCTGACGTCTTTAGCAAGAATAGAAAGTCGGCCAACCTGACTGTAGGCACTGATGAATCTGCTGGCAACGATGTTCTTTTATCGCTAACATTGGGTGACCTATCTCAATTCGATGATGCTGTCAAGAGCCTGCAAGCTTCTGTCAACCTTTACGATCAGATCGACTTACTGCAATACTTGGCTTCTTGCAAGAATTTGGATGAATTCATTGTTGACCTGGACTCTACAATTCGCAATCTTTTGGAAGAAGTGTATGTCAAGTCCAAGCGTCTCCAATACTGGTCTGTGGTTAGACAGGCTAGCGGTTTGTTGTCTAAGGTTATGCCCACTTTGACATACAACTTGACTGATTTGGTTATCCACAAAAAGCAGGTGAGTATCGGTTCCGGTTCATCAGAACATTTGATCTCGACACCTTTGAGCCCGGACACACTGAACAAGATGATTTCTGAGCAATGTGGAGACGACGTGCGTGAAGGGCCTGTGGTTCAAGAAATCATCATATCTCTTGGAAACTTTATTCGATCCAACCCTCGTATGTTTGAAGGTATTTTACGCCTGCGTACACATTTCATCATTATTGCATTGCGTGAGGAGATCAGCCGTTTGAACGCATTCAACGAAGAAGAAGCCATCGAGCATTTGATGCAACTGTCGCCTTTTGAGCTGCAGTCTCTTTTGGGCACCGTCATGTCTGGCCCTGGAATGTGCGAAGAGGCCACCATCATTGTTCGCGATAAGCCTGGAGGATTCCTGGTCCTTTCTCAAGACTTTGATCCTAACCGCCAATTAAGCGCTGAAGTTCCTTCTTTGAAATTGCCGCCTCTCAAAAAGAAGGGAAATAGCGAAATTACGGATATCGCTGATCAAGACAAGGATGTCATTGTCATTCGCGCTCAATCGGGCGGCTACAATGCTGGCAACTTTGCACGCGCAGAAATCAACGGCAACGTTTTGGCTGCGAACACGCGTGGGCTTCATGTGTGGGCTATCGATCGTCTTGAAAAATTGGTTTTGGAGCACGCCTCTTTCGATACTCACATCTCCACTGACGAAAGCGATGATCTTGTACAGTTCATCCGCAATCTAACGACTGGCTTGATCGTTGTCATGGCTTCCAAGGACGATTTCACAGAACATCTCACAAGGGATGCAATCGACGCATTAAAAAGTCTGGGCGCTCAGAAGATTGACAATGTCAAGTACCGTGATTCCTACGTACTGATTGCTGAAAAGAACGGCAACCGTACAATCGAAGCCCACAAGGCGGCCAAGGATGGACCTACGGACATGATCCAAGAAGAGTTTGCTATGCTCAAAAAGCACGATATTTCGCCCTCTGACATTAATGGTTCCAACATTAGCCATTTCTGTCCTTCATCTGATGGCCGTTGGTTGCGTCGTAGAAAGAATGACGGCGCTCTCAATCGTGCACCCAAGCATTTCTTCTCGCGCACATGGAAGGTCCTCGATAAATGCGCTGGTCTAGTCATCGGCTCAAACTGCTTGCCTAGAGACCCCACAGTATTCGAAAAGACTCCAGAAGAATTCAACTTTGCTATTGCTGTGGAGGGCTTCTTGGGCACTTTGAGAGATCCAGCTGAACGCCAGGTTGCCGTGGAGATATTGACACAGATCTATGAAATTCAGAAATCTAAGCCCGAGTTCCAATTTATCGACCAAAACATTGACATTCCTGCCATCATGGACTCAGCCATTGCAAATTTCTGGGATACTTGGGTTGAAAAAAACAAGGAGACGTTTGAAAAGAGTTCAATGTTTGAAAATGGATTTGACTACAATACACACAAGGATATGGCTCATGAGCTTTTCTATGATCTTCCGCTTGATCGAACAGAAGAAAGTACTGCAACCTATCTTAGAAAGAGCATTTCTAATGCTCTGCACATCTAATGCTCGCTTTGATTCACTATATATAAATGAATATACAAAAACTTGAACTTTCTAATTTTATTATATCTTGACATTAAATCATTCTTTGACGACCTTGCTCGTGAACAATACGTAAAATGCTTGCCATGGCATCTCTATCGCCCGTCCCGTTTCGTTGATCCAGCCAAAAGCGGTGCTGATTTATCATGGGTTTGATCTTTTTACTCTGTTCTAAAGCATACTGTTTTTCCAGCACTTGTTTATTCACAGTCCATGTCATGAAAGATGAATTTGCCACAGGCCTCAGATCTTTCAAGCGTAAAGTTGTAGTTCTGCGACGTGCAAACAGATCGAGCGTGTCGATAGAAATGATAGAGTTTGGCGATATGACTGGCGACTTTTTACTGCTGTCATCTTGAATATGCAAACGAATCGAATTAACGTATGGCGAGAGCAAAAAAGAGAGTGCCCCTGTAGAACATGTACTTGCCATAACAGCTGCAAATAACATTTGAGAAAACACATATTTTGTTAGCGATTCTTTTAATTAATTTGTGTTTTATTAATAATAATCTATTAATGTATAATGATGTTATTCACTTACCACCGATAAACATTATGCTGTTCATTTCTGCTGCCTGAACTAGGTGTGGCGAGAAAGAACCATTGTCAATTTTTTTTTTTTTTTTTCCAAACTGCTATAGTTTTATGCTAAAGTCTCACCTCCTGGCGTTTGCCAAAAATACATGATGGTGGGAGTGGCAATGGCTGATATCTAGACATAATGCTTGAATTAAGGGATGAAGATAGCATTTGATTGACTTACACCTAAGGTTGACAGTGAAAATGTTTTGACAAGCTTCACTAAACTAACATTTGGAGATGTATAAATCAACTTTTTTTCAACATTGTTTGCTGTTTTTGTTGAAAAAGCTCTGATGGAATGAACAGCCGGTGTTATTTGCTTTATGATTATAAATCTAGTTAGCATTTTCGAGAAAAAGGATAATGGCAAATATTCGATGTTGCCATGTAAATTTATAGTCACTACTCATATTTCAGGGCCAAAACTTGATAATAAAGCCCGCGCAAAAGCACTATACAAATTGCTTATCAACTCTATTACTTTAAAACCAACAAAATGAGCTCTATATCTTCAGAACTCTTCTTTAACGAGGCGGAATTCCGGGTCATCATCCCAAATCATCCTAAAGAAGAGAGCGAAAAACAAGACCCTATTGCCATTTTGGAAGCTCATCCGCGTGAATTTGCATTTTACGGTTCGTTGCAAACATGTGCAAATAGGTATATGGATATGTGATTGACTGGATATTGCCTTTTAGATGAACATTTACAAGTTTACCTATTAGTTCGTGTGTCGCAGCAGATAGCAGGTGCAGGTGTGGAGGTGAGGGAAGCCATTTACTCTTTCTTCAATCAGCTGGAAGTTGCTGTTGACGCCACCTTCCTCGATACTCCTGTGTCAAACACTCCCATCATGAACAGATCTTCCTCTGCAACAACACAATCTTCGCTTATAGGATCCACTTCACCGAAAATTGGAAGCCTGGGCCATCAAAGAAGAACCATGAACGAGATTTCCACACCGTTTTTCACGCAAGCCTACAATAGAAACAATAAAAATGCAGAATCCACTATTTTCGAGCATGAAGACAGCTTTTGTTGTCTTTATCCTATGGTTGTACCTATCGTATACGCAAAAACGAAATCACCGAACCCTATTTTATCCATAAATTCAAGTGTGCAATATCGACCTTTACCCATCAAGAGAGCCAATGAGCAACCAGACGAAAGTAACACTGATGATTCAGAATACGATACAGAGCTGTTTGAAACCATTAACCTACTAAGTGGATTAGCTGACGGTAATAGATTAAACTAAACGAGCTGGTGCCTATGTTTAACATTATTGTAGACCCTGTATTCTCGGCAAATCGAGAACGCCCACTTCAGAGATTCGTCATGGAAAGTCAAGCCAGACAACCTACTGGCTCCACATCCTCCATAACTAGTAACGGCAATAATCTCAATACAGCTACATCGCAGCTCTCTATGAAACGAAATGTGCGCGAAAATCTATCCCTTCGTTCTGGACTTGTGGTGAAAATGCGCACAACCAACGCTTCAGTAGCTGAGAAAATGATCATGATGTCAGTTGAATTGGAGAACCCTGCTGAGGCAGGGTGTGAGTTCTCTGTGGACCGAGTCGAAGTGCAAGTATCTAACGCAGTGGTATCGGCGGCATTCAATCAAGTTAGCCGAATTCAATTCCCAATCGCATTGAATAAGTCTGACTTGGTGGTATTTGTATACGATGTTACATTGTTAGACGATGGCTCAGTGAGACCGCCTAGTCAGCCCCAGCGCATGTTTCCAACTCGACGACCTTTACAACAACAAGTACCTTCATACAACAATGAGGAAAAGATACAGCCTCAGAGAGTCTCTATTCAGATTGTCGGATCTCCTATCATTGATGGGAAAAAGGCATTGCCAATGAGGTCTAAATGGAACACCATGTTGGATGTTTCGAGCATGAGACATCAAAAGAGAGAAGAGATACCAGCTCCATTTGCAGCTGAAAAGTTTGCTTCTCCGTCCCCCATCATGTCGCCTTCTATGGCAAAATCTCAATCAATGCAAGGCAGCATGTATTCACCAGGTGCTCGATCTGTGGTAGGTAGTCCCGGTGGCCCTGGCCATCAAATGAGCCCCTCTTTAGAAGGCGTATTTGGCATGAAGAGACAGATGAGTGCTGCTAGCACGCCATCAACGCCAGCCCGAGAATTCGGCGGTAGACGTGCGCCTGAAAGAGAAATTGCAGATGGCATTGTTGTATCATTTACCGTTCCGGATGCTATCCAGGTTGGGAAGACGTTCCCCCTTCACATCTTTATCGTTAATCGATCAAAACATACCAGGCGCTTTCAAGTAATGATACCCAATCGAAAGAGACATCCCACCGAGGTATATGGCCACACAATGAAGACAGTATTGCCGCCATTGCCTGTTGAACAAATGCCCATTGACCCCTATATGGATGAATCAGGTATAACCCTTGCAATTGCATTCAGTATTACGCTTTTTGCTCACTACAATTTTTCCTTCTCTAAGAATTTTTGAAGCAATATTTCGAGAATGAAACGCATGAAGCAGATATTATTTGCTTAGAGAATAACGTTAGATTGAGGTAAGTCCTTTTCTGACATGTTGCGTTGTATCCATTGTAATAACGTAGTGTAGTCCTCTTGGCCCTTCTACATCGCAAAGTGTAGATATCCAGTTTATTGCAGTCAAGGAGAAGCTGCATACTATTGATTTGATCCAGCTTGTAGATCAAGACACCGGGTTTGTTACTAATTTGCGTCACGTCCTGGAAGTTTACGTTGAGCAACAGGAATAAAATTTGCTTCTGGAACATCCATTCTCTAAAAAAAAGGGGGGAGGGGGGGAGCTGTTTTATGCATAATGCATTATACAGGTCCTTTCTTTGTCTTGTACCGATTGTTGGCCATATATTTATGTAATGTATATTAATTCACCTCCTAAGCTTGTATAAATGGAGTGCTCTTGAGACATATAGTGTCACTCGTCTTTTTCAGTTTTTCTTTCAACTATGTACATACCTGAATGGAGCATAGCAAACTCGGTAGCGGCTGCTGTAAGCACTATCGCTATTGGCGTATTGGTTGCTCGGGAGCTTTTTCCAGACACTAGGCTAAAATACTCCAAATTCAACAACAATACATCGTCTAGTGCATCGCGCGAAACATATGTAAGTCTAAACAAGTATGATACTACCCTTTGTTGTATGTAAATACTCAAATTTAAATAAGATATCGTCATACAACGGCATGCTTCTAATCTATACACCTTCATTGGCACTATCAGCTCTATTTCTGATGGTGTCATACAAAAACTATCGCATGCAATTTGTTTCAGCGGCAGTTTTTGTGCATTATTTGAAACGAGTCTTGGTAAGTTGGTTTTTTTTTTGTCAGATGGTATGAAAATAGCAGCCAAATTAAACTGCAATTGCGTTTAGGAAGTTCTGTTTGTTCATCGATATTCTGGTCAATGCAAATTGAGCGACAATATTTTGATCTCCCTATCCTATTCCTTATTTTCGCTGCTTGTATACAAACTCGCTTCAAACGTGCCAAATCCTAGTTCCAAGGCTATGCTTCTGGGTGCAATCATATTTCTAGTAGGCGAATATATTAATTTTTACCACCATCTCATTTTGAGAGATCTTCGCAAAGATGGTTCAAAAGAATACAAAGTATATATGCACATTTGTATCCCTCATGTAGAATATTGAATCTAACCTTAGTTATATATACATTTGTATATAGATACCAACAGGGGCTTTGTTTGATTATGTTTGGTGTCCACATTATGTAAGGCATATAAGCTTATGCTACTTGAATGCATTTAATAACCGATAATTTCATATAGACTGGCGAAATTATTACATTTATTGCCATCGTGCTTTTGACACAGCACTTTCTGCTTCTGATATTGCAAGTTGGCTCTGGAGCTTACTTAGTAATGAGGGCGTACAATACAAGAAAGTGGTATGAGGATAGGTTTGATACTATTCCTCAACGTGCATGTTTAATTCCTTGTATATTTTAATACACACTTTCTACATATCATTTCATAGGTGCACCATTATAAACTTCAATCCCACTTTAATATAAGACAATTACAAATTCTCTTCTCGAATAGTAGCTAGAATCTTGGTTTGCGTCGCTCATAATTAAAACACCCCTGGAAGAGCTTGATAATTTTAAACTAATTTGCAATGGGGTATATATATCCTCTTTAAATAAATTACCACATGTGCTCAGAATCAGAATATCCAAGATGATTTATCAGAATGAGAAATTATTCAAATAAAACGGTTGTGAATTAATCAAGTAAAGATCTCGTTCATTACATGGGAAAAGTGATGGTTTATATACTAGTGAACCTAAGTGGACTGATAGGAGGATAAGATACAAGTGTGAGACATGGTGTGATTTAGAGAATGGAACGATGGATTGTATCTATTGTCCATGAACATGTCATGTTGAGTTCTATATAAGGAACATGATCCATTGGGATATGTTCCTGAATTGTGTTCAGGATTGAGTTTACTTGAGTTTGACTTCCGGTTGGGAAATTGACACATCACAAGACATGTTATTTCAATCAAGAGTAGTAGCCTTTTTCACATAAAAATTACTTAACTTTAATGTGCTTATTTACACAATGTCATTAAGATATATCTGCCAAAAATCACGTTAATTGCGCTACACATGGTATAATCTCCATATATAAACTACTACTAGGGCCGTATACAATGATAATATACAAATTTAATGTTTTATGCGATCACCTATATCTTGACTTGGTACAAATAGCAAACTACGATGATATAAATGCTGTTAAGAAAAAGGGATTGAGAGCTGACAAAATAAGATTGGGAGTAGGTGATTTATCAGAAAAGTTCAAATAGAAATTAATCAGGTAAAGATCCGTTTATTACATTCAAAAATAGAGGGTTTATATACTTTCTATGAACTGAGGGAAGCGATGTGAGGATAAAGGTTTTAGTGATGAGATCCGGGAGATAGGGTAGATTGTATCTATCCCAAATGTCATGTCATATTATTTTATGATCTGATGTTTTACTCTTCAGTATGAGTTTATATTATATTGACATCCGGTGTTGGGTTAAAAAGATAATAAAAACCAAATGTTAACGAGATACGAAAACTTGAAGATACTTCATTTAAGATCGAAATTGCATCTGCTATTTATACTGTTTACAACTACATAAATTTATGGTGACTTATTTAGATTACTAATTGACAAGACTAATTCACAGTGACAATCTACTTGACAGGGTGTTGTGCCAGGTCTTGAAATTGAGCACAGCAGGTGATTGTATATGATATAAAAATATAAGAATGTAATAAAGACTTCGTTTACCAGATACAAAACTATTGATTTATTGATTGACAAGAAGCTGTCTATTTATATTGGAATAAATCTATCTAAATCAATCTATAAAATACAATCAGGTCATGTTTGACATTTAATTGTCAAACAAGATTATAACACAGTAGTAGTCAGAGCAAGACCTATTTCTATATTTAATCAGCTAATCGTTATGAATGTGAATCATTCATCGATAAGTTGAGCTTCGCAATTTAGAATAAGTAGAACCCAAATAGATGGTTTCTTATACAAGACATTCTATTGAATACTTCTTCTATTTACTAGATAGAATAATCGATGCCATTTAACCTTAGATCCGATTAGGAACGGTTGCCATGACAACTAAGTTGAAATAGTGGTAACCATGGTATTCTATGGATACAACACAGGGTACGATATGAGGTTATACAGCAAGGGCTACATGTCTTTGATCTGACAGAGCCTTAACCTTTACCCTGGTGCTCAGATCTGTGTTACTTACAGGAATAACCTTCTTGATTTGAAACAGAGACTTTATT
>MU619279.1:4874-41081 GCA_025201805.1 Parasitella parasitica
TCAAATTTTTGGGCAATTTAGCCTCACAAAAATGTCCAAAACAATTCAAAAAAGTGGGCGGAGTTTTCAAAAAATCGGTAAATTGGGAGTGGAAGCACAGTAGGCTATTTTACCACTTCGTTTAGTTTTACTTACGCGTATATCCTTTCGTTTCATTTTGACAATTTCCTTGATATCATCGGGCACATCTTGATCCTGTAGAATGATGCAGTTCAGGCAATACAAGAAGGATGCTTGCAAACCCCTTCGTTTTGTCTTGCTGACATCGTTGCCATCATAAAAGCGAATGAAATCTTCTTCTTCCCAATCGGATAAAGGCTTTTCTTTAAAGTACTTTATATATTTTCAAGTTGAAGTCTGGTCAGACAAGGAATAAAATAAACAATTCAATTTCATTCCAGTTGGCTGACGTCATCATTTTTTTAAAAATGCACAAGGATAACTTTTTTCATCAAACATTCCTCTACCTACCACTGGCAAACATTAACCAAGGACTAGGAAGCACATCATTATGAATTTCATAATTTGTGAGTCGACAATAATACGCTTGCATTAAAGGAAATTTGCTTTCGCTTGAAAGTAGATTGGAGATGCTATGTGTGTGTGTCTGCTTGATCTTTGGACTTGGAAGCTTATCCTAAAGCGTCGACAAACGCTTGCTCTGTTATAGTATTGTTTACCACAAACTTTCTATTAATGGGCGAGATAGTTGGAGATCAATATTGTCAATGTTATGTTGTTGTTTATCCAGCAAAGAGAAGGGACCAAGGACTAGGAAGCACATCATTATGAATTTCATAATTTGTGAGTCGACAATAATACGCTTGCACTGAAGGAAATTTGCTTTCGCTTGAAAGTAGATTGGAGATGCTATGTGTGTGTGTCTGCTTGATCTTTGGACTTGGAAGCTTATCATAAAGCGTCGACAAACGCTTGCTCTGTTATAGTATTGTTTACCACAAACTTTCTATTAATGGGCGAGATAGTTAGAGATCAATATTGTCCTTCTCTCCCAGTGTGTATGAGGCCTTTTTCTTTCGTCTCATATTGGATTGTTTTGGTTTCTGGCTTGCATTATATCTTGGCTCGACTGACATAATGAATTGATATGGCTCCGTCTTAGTGTTAAAATTACCCTGTGGTGCTCATCGTTGGTTTGGATGGAAATGCCAAGTATATATTGAACACGCTTGACATTGTAACAAGGTCTCACCAAGAATACTATTGGAAATAGAAGAGCTTTTGTTGTTATTGGAACACGATCGATATCATTATTGCTGACAATAAGGTAATGTTGAGATTTTCATCGATAAAAACTTGACCAAGTTTCGTTTTGATCCAAGAGGTTATTGTCTTCTATTTGATGCTAGTCAAGGCTTGGCAAAGAGTGTCTGCAGTACGATATTGAACGACTTGGGAGGAGAGAGAAAAGCATGTGATTGCAAAGTTAGAAAGTCTAATAAACTTTTAATGCTTGAAACGGCATCTTCAATGCACTTCTCAGCCTGTTTAGAAGGAGCAATAAACAAAAGTATAACTAGTGTCTCTTTATAGAAAATTACGATTAAGCACATCATAATAAAGTTGGGAATCTTTATTTGGACGGATTTTTTATAAGCTCAAATGATTAACCTAATAGAAGAAACGAGAACTGTGATGCTCTGTGAATAGGAAGGTAATAAAACGAAGTGGGAGTACTTTGAGACTGCGGATACCTGTTTTATTATGCGAGAGTTCTATTCTACAGCTGATAGGTGTCATAAATATACAAGTGTAGTAGTTGAAGATTATAAATGGCTTTAGTTATTTGGGCGACAACTTTTACTAGTTTGGCGACAAACTTTTTTGTCGCCCAAAAATGCTATTTTTTTTTTGGCTTGTCGCCCAGGTATTTATTTTTTTGGCGAGAAGAAAAATACCTTATAGTTTATTGTTCTGAGACAATTTTACTATCTAATTGTATATCATCAAATGGCAAAAGAGTCAATGAATATGATCAATAAAGTAATTAGAACAATTATTATTTACCCTTGTTTGAGTCATTATGATAGAGCTTGAGGAAAGAAAGGTATGTATTTTATGGCTTCTATAGTTGTTAGGCCTACTTCATACTTTCAATACTGTTTGATGATAATGATGAGTGACATTGGGATAGGGTTACTCTGAACCCAATTGAGCAGTTTCGGGCTCTTGTAAAAGGAAAAATGAAGCGTCATAGGCTAATGGACGAAGAGAATCTATCGCAAAGAATTGCAGATGCATGTAACAATGTGCGCGTCAGCGATCTTCGGGGATTCTATGGACACTCTAAGCGCCAGATTATCAATTGCTATAATAAAACAAGCTTTTAGTAAGTTCTTCAGTAAGAATTCCAAACAGACATGTTATAATTTTTAAGCGTCAAAATAAAATTTTGAAAACGCCAATGATTTGCCAGCAAACCACCAATCACTTTTCGTCTAGCGCCATTTGTTTTTAGAAAACCGCCATTTATTTTTTAGAAATCGCCATTTATTTTTTTGAAACAGCCAATATTTACAGTGACCGTGGCAGGTAGTTATGCAAATTTATGTCATTATTTCAGTCGATATTCACTGTTGTGTGACATTTGTTATTCACTACTGGCAAATGCTCGGTAATTTGTTTTTGTATTTCATCTTGAATTAAGACCGTATTTTATCTTTACTATTCGAGTGCAAATACTCAACACGATCAAGTTATGCTCAGATAGCGATGACATGCCTTTATTAAAAATGCGTAGTTATTGCTCAAGTTCACTGCTGTAGTATTATATTTCAACCATTATTTTTTTTGTCCGTTTTTTAATTTGCATTAATGAATACCTGACAAAAATATCGCTAACATTCATCAAACTATTGATTTAAATTAGCATTTGGCCATTTTGTTCATATTTATTACTATTCAGGACGGACAATCATTTTAATAAGCGTTTATGTATTAACAGAGGGTCCAAACAAAGAATATATTGCTGACGGATGTTACTTTTTTCGACAATAAGCCTTACTTCACTGTTATATTGTTGTTGTTTTTTGGCTTGAAAAACTAGTAGTTAAGCATTTCACTATACACGACTTTCATAATAGATTGCTTGCCAAATAAGCTAGTTTTTGACAGCGTTACGAAAAAAAAAAACCAGAGCAATTTGACATTCCTTAAGACTGGTTCAACATAGTAGATGAGGGAACCATTAAAATAGCTAATCATATTCTGCTGCATTATTTTGTCAAGTTTTTATTATAGCATCACGTCCAACTGGGAATTCCTATTTCGAACAAATCCTTGCTTTGCCATTTTTGGAGAATGATGACTACAGTTAAAGTATCTATAGTTTTGAAACTTATTTTACATTAATTAAACGCTATACCTTAGAGATCTAGCATGTAGCATTTTTAAAACTATGTGTTTTTATTGATAAGTTTTATGGAGTGAATGGTAGTAGGTCAACTTTATTCGTTATATTCGGTCTGCTTGTAATAACTATAGTGCTGGATACCCCTATTTTCAACAATTTTGGAAAGATTTGTAAAATAACTCAGTTGGAACCACGTAAAAAGATAACAACATTAGGCTGAACAAATCAGGAGATAAACATTTAGAGGCACACATCTCAGACAAAGATAAAACCAAATAGAAGAAAAAAGGTCTCAGCCTTTGGATATTCTTCATGTATTGTTATTATCAATCAGGTAATGATAATGAAAAGATAATCACAAATGGGTATAAGTTTTGCATAATAATTATCAAGATTTTTTGTTTGTTTCAATTGGTTTGTGCGACACTTTTTTGAATGAAAAAGAAAATTTCTTGTATACACACTCAAAGTTGCACCAAATGCCGAGAAGCAACAGTAGATTGACAGTTTTTGTATTTTGGAAATACAGCTTATTTTGAAGCGAATATCGTCAAAATTGCAAACATGACAAACTTTATAAATAGTGCATCCCCAAGGATATTGCATATATACATACACACATATGCACATCAATACGCACCGCCTACAATGCCATTTTGAACATATTACGCATATCATCCAATCTTTATCACATATTCTTTCAGTGTTGATTGAAACCCAATAGTATCCCTTTTTGCCAGATCTCCCGCTATGACCAACCCCTGCTAATAATGACAAAAAAAGAATGCTTTAAAATACATTGAACGAAGATTTGTTGCAAAAAATGGCGGGAAATATAATTTGCATCCGACAATTTCTACCGTATTATTGTGTGTGGAACCATATTTATAATACCTGTATTTCTCCCTCTTTTCTTTTCTTCTTTTACTCTTCTTTCTTTTTATATAGCTAATACATATTAGGTGCAAATATATATATATCCACGTTTATAGCAAAAGATTATGGCAGAAACATTTTTCGGTTACATCGAAACAACTCAGGATGCATTGCTTATCTTTGAAGGGTGCAGAAGAGGATTGATACCAAGAGTTTCTAGAAGATTGCAAGAAAAAGAAAGACGCACTATAAAATCTGGCTCAGTCTTTGTCTTTGATGAAAGTGAATCAGGTAAACTATTATTTGTTTATTTACATTCATGATTATTTTACTACATAACATACGGGAGAGGAAGTAAAGAAGGCAATCTTTTTTCGACCACATAAATGCGAAACATCTGAATTACAAAATATTAGGGGCTGACATGAATTTCTGTTCACTAATGCATTTTTTTGCGATTAGGCATTAAAAGATGGACAGATGGTCTAGTATGGAGCCCTTCTCGTATTCTTGGCAATTTTTTGATTTACCGTGAACTTGATAAAAGAGTGCCAGGCGACAAAAAATTATCAATTAGCAGTGCTTCGTCAAATGATGCAAGACAGCGTAGCTATAGTGCAGATCAAAGCGTTACGGGAGTCTCATCTGGAATGTCGACCGATCGTAATCGTGAACGCCGGCTGGTCGGCAGTCTCTCTGATTCTTATCGTTTCCGTAAGGATGGTCTCATAAAGAAAACAATGTCTATCATCGTTCACGGTGTCGCTCAACATTTGATTTCATATTATCTTCCAAATGATATAATTGCAAACAAATTGCGCACTCCTTCCTCTGTGCCTGAATTGGCTAGTTTGGAGATTTCCCCAGACTTACTAGTTAAACAGAATTTCAGAATTCCTCCCATGGTAGAGCCTTCTTTTGATCAAACCGAAGCCAGTTTAAGCAGCAGCATGAATAACGTAGGAAACCCCATGTCTGCTGTTGATACAATGTCAAGTCCTTATACAGGTAGGCTTGTTTAATCTCTTGATATGAATATACATCTAACTTAAGAATAGATGATAGACGTTTACATCCTTTCCGCAGCATGTCGATGGGTTCTCTTCGTACAACGAATAATTACCAAACAAATGGTAGTTTGTCAGCAGCTGGTAGACCTGATATGACCAACGCTTCTCAACATATGTTATACTCCACTTCATCACTTTCTCAGCGTATGGATATAGACAACAGCAACAAGTTGACAGCTGCTCCCACTAACAACAATAACTTATCCGCTTATTATGCTAACCAGCAGCATATATCCTCCTTATATAATGGTAGCAATAGCAACATTAATGGATTTCCACCTTTGCCATCACCTTCTAGTATGACTTCATCACCCAACACACCCATGTTATCTCCTGTTAGACAAACATTCTCTTCTCAACAGCAACAATCAAGACATTACTCCATGTCATCCAGCTCAACTGGATCCTTGCCTAGATATAATGCAGGTCGCAATAGCTTCGATATGATATCTTCACCACTAACCACGGCTACAGATACGAGCAATAACAGACCTTCTTCAGTTCACCCCCATATGATTCCTGAAACCAATCTATATGATCAACGTTTGAAAGATAGTAATAATATGACTATGAACGATGCAACGACGCAAGGATTTTCATCAAGTCCTAATATAGGTCAATTACTCAACCCTGTTCATCCATTAAACACAAACGGTGGTATTAAATCAGGGACAATGGATAGCAATACTCAATTCTTTCAATCAATGAGCATTTCGAATGCGACATCAACAGATTATTCTGAATATTCTAGTAACAATACTCTAACACCTGCTAACTCAACAAACAACAGTAAATCGTCAACATTTGATGGATCCAGACTAGCATCTCTCAGCGACAGTGATTTGCAACAGCAACAGTCATCGAATAACTTTTATGGCGGGAATTACTACTATCAAAGACCACAGCAGCAACAGCCATTGACTAATACCCATGCACCACTCTCCAATGAAGACATTACTCCAATGTTTCGCAACGGAACGACACTCCCACCATCCTCTTCAATGTACAACGATAAGCAAAATGGGCCGGAACTCGGAACGGAGCTGTTGATACTGAAATAATACTGGCATTTACTGTTTTACGTAGATTACTTTTATCTCTCTTTTTTCAATGTTTATTATATTTCTTTTTCTTGTGTATTTATGCAATTCTTTTTTTTTTTTCGTACTTTCTATGAAAGTCTAATATCTGTTTCTATCGACATCTTTCCCCTTTTTTTTTCAAAAAAAAAAAAGCCCCTTCACGATGACTTGGTTAATAATGCGGATGTTATTCCGAGTTTATGGGCCAAACACAGCCAATGCTATAATTAAACTGTTGGCCTGTAAAGCCGCCAGTTCTATCCTGCCTGAATGCTGGAGATCTATCTGCCTAGCATTACTCTCACTAGCAAGCAAAAGCCTAGAAAAATGTATATAGAAACAAGTTTGTTTTAATCACTTAAAACCTAAGACCTAAAACATGTAGTTTTTGACGAGGCATTCCGTATTCAGCAGAAGAAAAAAAATACACATATACATGTATATTCGATATACGTAATAGAAAAAAGGAAATAGCGATTTATAAATTTGTGCCTTAATGGTGAACATATTTATGGATTTAAAGAAATTTCTATAGTCGGATAAAAGCAATATGCTGCATTCTGCAATACTTTTGCTTGAACGTTAAGTATAGGCATAATATTATGCTTCAATAATGCCTTTGTGGCAAGAAAAATCAAGTGTGGTGCCTTTTTCTTTTAGCAATATCATCTTGCCAAAGATGTTAGGTACAGGAATATTCTCGATTAGATAGTTACCAATCTCATTGATGTTCTTGATGCTTCTAAATATTATTATTTCTTGCATACAATGTCGAAATGCCAATACGAATTGAACCAACAATGAAAGAAGGTCAATCATTATGGTGTAACTTTCAAAAATGAAATTAGACCTGCCAGAGCATGACTGTATGAAACGATTTGCCCATATAAAATTAGGCTATTCTGTGTATATTCTCAGAACAATGAAAAAGTCCCGTCTATTGGTATGATAGAGGCTTTCGCAAAACGTCATATGCATTTCTGATAGGGTAAACAAATAGAATGCCTGATGACAATTGAAGGCTGAAACCAGGTTACCAGTTGCATGTGCATCTATGTATAGCTTATGTTCAAATTGTTGTCATTGTAATTGTTTCATTGAATGTGTATGAGAATATGCACAATTACTATCTCTGCATGTTGAGCACAAATAACACACATGACAGTTTGCATGTAATACAGAGACTAACTTCATATTGACAGAATCCTCCGTACCTTTGGTTCGCTATTCGTGCTAGTTGGAAATAGATGTCAAGCTCACGACCGATGACTTTTGAATTTTGCGTCATAAGAAATCACTATGATTATAAAGGATGATAAAAGGAGAATCACACCAAGGAGAAATCACACTAGCGATTTGAAAATTTCAATACCTAACGTTGAGAATCAGGGCCACTTGACGTAATTTTCGAATGATCCTCATTGTATAGAAATTGACCAGAATAAATTCCCTAATTATATATGTTAAAAGCCATGTGGGATCTACATGGATGTCAGGGTTAAATATCATTGCTCATTTTCTGTTGAATGCTACAATGGAAATATTGGATCACGGGTTGCTGACATCTGGAATTTGCCATATCTCGATATCTCCAAATTTAGATGTACACGCGCTTTATAATGTTTCCAGCAGCGTTTTGAATTCCATCTTTAAAATTAACTAGTTGGATAATGTTGCGCTATTCTCTAAGGCAGTAAATAATTCATGTATAAGTTTAGAAGAGAAATGTACGACGGATTAAGTCTTTCAGCATTTTTATCGTTATTTCATTACCCTTTTGGAAGAAGTAAACGCTTGACAAAAATTAAGAACTCCCGAATTAAAAACCTCTAGAATCAAGAGATACATACTAGTCTGCAACGAACTCTTGGAAGGTAAAACCACATTGGATATCTGCGCTGCTTTACTGTTATTATTCCAAGATGAGAGGCTTGAAACTGTAATATCTCAAGAATAGAGTGCTTTAAAGCGCATTTAATCGTCTTCAAACCTACGATTAAAAGTTCATTAGGTTTTCATGACTCATTTGTATACCCCTATGATCTCCATTTGAAAATTCATATGGGCCACTTTGCACATTTCTCGATAAATGCATATAGAGTTGTTATTTATGCCATAATCGATAGATATGACCTCAAGCTACAATTCAATACCAGTTGATATGTTTTCAATGCTTAATAGTATGAAGAAGACCAATAACACAAAAAAACATTAGCAGGCTTTCTTGATACTTAGTCGATGTATCAACTAGTAACTTGCACTTTCAGGCGTAATATTGTTTTTTTTACGCTGAAAAGACTATGACCGCAAGAAACAATACTTAGAAGGCTCTCGAGTAATTCAAAAAACTTGCCAAAAAACTCAAATCGACTAGTTTCTGGATAAAAATTGGCCTTTAAGGTGTTTAAATGTTTCCGTCTATATTGCTCAATGAAAAGCTAACGCATCTGAATAATCAAAGTGGTTTGTGATAAAACTCAATGAGCTGCAGCGCATGGGGTAGTCGAATTTGAATTTAATGATTCAACTAGAAATCAGAGTTTATGCGACAGCAATGAACAAAGTTTAAACGAGGAGAAGTGCAGAGCTTACAAAACTGCATTCCCTGATGAATTGCGTGTGCACAAGTCCTTCTGAGCTTCTCGGTTCTTTGAAGGAATGTTTATTTGCAGTATACACTTCATATTACTAGTGTCATTACAGCTGGTTGTTTGGACGTGCTTTGGAGGAGATACTGAAGACATAAGTTATGTCTTATTTGCAATCACAATGGTGCCATGAACGATGCTTTTCAGTCACAATGCTCGCTTCTTTTTAGCTGTCACCAGAAGCAATGAAAAATTTTTCAGAAGGAAAAGGTATAAAGCATGCTTCAATCGCTGTTCTCTGCTCCTAGATCAACTACAAGGTAAATATTCGCACTTAAATGTATATAGAGAAAAAGCAAAATCTCTTTTTTCAGTGGTAATATCCATGATGAATGCTTTGCCGCCCCAGGCGGAATGTGTACATGTCGATAAACCATGCAGCTCAAACCCTTTTCTGAAATTTATTACTGAAACACTTGCTTTTTTTCTTGATAATATTGAACCCAATTATTAATCTTTTCTTCTTTGTCTCTAGATGTTTATGATATAAACTCCCAATAAATTTGTATTAAATACCTATAAATATTCCCTATTTTTGTTGTGGATTGATGTGTCTTCTGGTCCTTTCTCATGGATTCATTGGTAAGTTTTCTCAAAAGTTTGTGTGTACATTTCAAAGTATCTTGTATGATGAGCAAAGTACATTCCATGCTAACACGGAGCTCTACATGACCGATAACATGTTATTCTATTACTGATTGCAATGATATTTTGAATTTGTGTGCTGCGATGTTCCAATGAACTGATATTAATCCCCATTTATTCATAGATATCTTAAATAGCGGATTTTTTTTGCGTACATTTTTACAATAAATTTTTTTTTTTGGATATCACATTTATTTTGCTAATGTACATGTAACACTTGAAATGTAGCAATAATGGCCCATTGGATATTTAGTATTTGATAGCAATGATAAAACAGTCTCTCGTGTTTACGACTGCCTGTTTCCAAATGCTTTTCCAATTTCCCATTATACTCGACGGTGGTCTTGCAACAGAACTCGAGAGAAGCTTTGGCAAAGATTTATCGAGTGAGTGAACGTATCTCACATCTTGACTGTATTACGGTATTCAAACTATTATTAGGTAAACTTTGGTCAGCACAGTGCTTACAAGACGATCCAGAAGCCATAAAAGTGAGTCTTTAGTTTGAAAAATTGCGCAAAGCTAATCAAGTCATATTATACAGTCTGTGCACAAGTTATATTACCAAGCAGGGGCCAATGTAGCTACAACCTGCAGCTATCAAGCGTCTATCGAAGGGTTTATTAGAGCAGGGTACTCTGAACATCACGCTGTCACCTTGATGCGTAAAAGCGTTTCATTAGCGTTGGAAGCGCGAGATGAATACAAGCTAGAGCACCCCAATGACAATCAACAAAGACTTGTTACTCTTTCGATTGGATGCTATGGTGCTATCCTAGCTAATGGCGCAGAATACACGGGCGATTATGGTGATCTGACGCTGCAGGAGCTTGTCCAATTTCACAAGGAGAGATTATCTCTTTTCTTATCCACAAAAACTGAGTCTTCTAATGGTATTGACTTTGTTATCTTCGAAACCATTCCGTCTTATCTTGAAGCACAAGCTATACATGAGATTGTTTCTAACTGGGACAGTAGCAATGCTAACTTACCTCCGGTTGCTGTATCATTTCAATGCAGATCAGGCGACCAGATTGCCGATGGAACTCCAGTATTGAACGCAATCCAGGTATTGAACGATGAAAAGAGTATTTTTGCTGTTGGTATCAACTGCACCAAGCCAAAATACTTTGAAAACCTGCTTACTATCGTCGCTCAGTTTAATAAGCAGAATGCCAATGGTAAGGCGTTGGTAGCTTATCCTAATGGTGGAGAAGAATGGAACGCAGTGGCAAGAAATTGGGATGCTAGTACTAAATTACCTGAAGAGACATTTGGCTGCATGATGGCGAAATGCGTAGAAGATTATGGTCCATATGTATTAGTTGGTGGTTGCTGTGGAACTGGACCTGCCCATATCAAGAATATCAAAGGATTTCTGGATGCAAGCTAAAATGATTTATAGTCTTAATTAATATTTATCCATGATGCATATGTCATCTAACGGTATATATCATATTGATTTAAGGTTGTCGTTCCTGTTAATAAAGGTTTTATGAGTATAGATGTCCTTCCCTCCCGATAGTATTATGACAATCATTTAATATGCCGAGTTCAAACTAGATTGCTGTCAATAAGAATTCTCTCACATATGCATGAGTATCGAATTCAATGTACATAGTGTCTTTATATATTCATTAAAATTATTGCTTTGCGCTTGTTTTACAATACAATGTAAAAAAAGATTTTGATGTTAGATTTTTAATCAAGGCAAGCAAATGGCAACCGCTGAAAGCGTAAAAAGCAATAGAACTGTAATTAGAGGTCTACAATAAAAACGCACATACATTTAGCTTTGTACTTGAAATTTTGATGCGTGCAGTGCTGTTCTATAGTGAACCACCTAATAATGATAAAAGCAAGAAAATACTGGTCATGGCCATTTGCGACAACAAACAAAAGATTGCTACTAATCTTTTGAACTATAAATGCTTTGCACATAAACAGTTTGTTTTGACCAATGTAATAGTTCAATCGAAATCAACTCGAATTGATATACAGAAAGAGCTGATTTCATATAAACAGCCTTTGCAAAAAACACGCAAGGAAATTACTTAGTGGCAGTAACATTAAAGCAGAAAGGTACGCCCAAACATTGGCTTATCTCAATTATATGTATTGTGCAGCGCGATTAACTCTGTAAATTCTATTGAAATGTTGATAGCCATTTGTGGACCGTACAAGAGGTTGCCTATCGCATCCAAAACCAATGAAACAAATTTAGTAAGAATACAAATTTGAATAGAACGCCTCATGCAATGATAACCCAACTCAACCCAAGTCGACAAGAAGAGTAATGCAGTATTAGGCGACAAACAAATCAAACATGATAGTTTATCAGTTGTTGTACAATGAGGGCTGTAATAGATAAATGAATATCTACTGAATACCAGTCAGATAAGCATATCTCTTGTTGTTATACTGATTCAGCTTGCATTACAGGGCAAAAAGAAAACGTTATCAGTTTTGTTTGTTAGATGAGATTTTTTGATTTCGCTGGCTGTACATATCAAGCATTGATTGTAACACATAAATTACACTCTTGTAATTCATACTGTTTAGCAACTTTAAGGGGTGGAAATTATCAATCAGTATTTACGATATAAACAAAAACAAACTTGAATTAACCGCAAACAGCAACTAATATCTGTTTCAATCTAAAATTGAACTCTAAGCAGATCATTCAAATAAACAAAGTATCATGGATGATATCATCGATGCAACTGACACTTTTTTTTTTTCTAATTCAAGGAACTGTATACATGGAGGCAAAAAGAATATAGCGTTTTAGGTGTATTGCATATGTTTAAAAATAAAGATTCTTTACGTATTTTACAAAAAACCAGGGGAATCTCTTTTTGTTCCAATGGCTACAAGAGAATGAGATATGCGCATATTATTTTTACTAATCATGGTAATTAATCATGAGATGTGTATGCCCGCCGAAAACCAAGAATACACTTTGATAATTTTAAAGTTCATACACATATAATAGCAATTTACTAAATTATGCATGACATTGTATTACCAGCAAGTGTGCGTTGAGATAAAACCATAATGTGTGTAACCTGGTGATAGTGAAATTTGCAGATATGCCGAGAATGATAGCACGGTAAGAAAGAAGTATAAAAGCCCACCAATATTCGTTGATCCAATCTGGTTTTACTGAAAACCAAACAAATAGACTTTTTTCCTTCATTTTCAGCCTTTTTTTTTTTTTTTCATCATCATCATCATGACAGTTATATATATCGATAATCCACCTCCAAAATATGGCCATCAATTGAAAACCCAAATCAAAAAATTGCCATCAGGGACAAGATCCTACTTTAAAAATTTGTTTCCTATAGTGAACTGGCTGCCTAACTATAATCTGATTTGGCTGTCAGGCGATTTAACTGCTGCTATCACTGTCGGTACTCTAGTCATCCCTCAAAGTTTAGCTTACGGTAAATGTTGTCTTTAGAAACGCCTTTGTCATGGTAATTAATCTTGCCTTCAAAATAGCTAAAATTGCAAATCTTCCACCTGTCTTCGGATTATATACAAGTTTTATCGGCACTATTTTGTATCCTCTGTTCGGTACCTCCAAAGATATCAGCTTAGGTATATACTATATGAATGCATGTCGTATCCAAATTGACACGTCCAATACTACCTAGGTGTCAGTGCAATCACTTGTTTGTTAGTCGGACAAGTCATTGGTAAATTCACTGCTACGGAGCAATACATTTCTGGTGCATGGACACTGGCCGATGCATCCATCATGCTCAGTCTGTTCTCGGGTTTCATTGTCTTTGCTATTGGTGCATTTCGGTTAGGCGCTATTTATCAGTTTATATGCCAGCCTGCCATCGCTGGCTTTATGGCTGGCAGTGGTCTCACAATCGTTATCAATCAATTCAACAAAATATTCGGTGTACCCAACATCAACACCTCAGAGGCACCGTATCTTGTATTTGGAAAGACGCTGATTAACCTAAATCACTCTTCCGTGGATGCTGCTTTTGGAGTTGCCGCTTTGATATACCTTTATGGCGTAAAGTACTTTTCTCAACGTCTAATGCGCAGGTATCCTCAACATAATCGTGCTATCTTCTTTTTCAATACCAGTAGAAGCATCGTTGTATTGGTCTTTGGCACTTTATTAAGTTTTATGATCAACCACTTTGGTCGCTTTGCTGCCAGCCCTTTCAAAATCATCGGCGATGTGCCTGCCGGTTTCAATCATATGGCAGTTCCTGTTGTCAAAGCCGACATGCTTGGCTTTTTTTCATCGGATCTCCCAGGTATTGTTGTGCTCTTGGTGATGGAGCATGGTGCTATCTCTGCTAGCTTGGGAAAAGTTCAAGATTATAAAGGTAAATTATTACACGCACGTAAATATGTTCATTTCCTGTGCTAATTGAAATTTTTTATATAGTGGACATGAGCCAGGAATTGTTTGCAAATGGATTGGGAAATATGCTTGGTGCCTTCTTTTGTGCATTTCCGGGTACAGGTGCATTTGCCCGCAGCGCTGTCATGTCCAAGTCAGGTGCTCGTACTCCTTTAGCAAGTTTCTTTGTCGGCATTATCGTGGTCTTGGCTATCTATATCTTCACACCTGCTTTCAAATACATTCCGATGGCAAGCTTATGTGCTATCATTGCCCACTCTGTTACTGACTTGATCTGTGGGCCTACTGTCTGGATAAAGTTTTGGGATTTGAATCAGATGGAGCTTGTCGTGTTTGCGTGCGCTTATATCATCTCATTATTCACTCGTATCGATATTGCCGTATATGTGCCTGTTGTATTGTCTGTGTTGGTCCAGCTGTACAGATCTGCTCGTCCTCAATACGCTGTTATTGGCCGTGTCAATCTAGACCCTGAACTTGGTGGCATGACAGATGAGAAGCACGCAAAGCAGGATGACAAGAATACCATTGATGAACTAGATAACGCACTGTTCTTCCCTCAAGATCACCCTACATTGGGCAGTTATGTTCAGCCTATGGATGCCGGCATTGTCTGTTTCCAACCACAAGAAAACATCGTCTTTCAGAATGCTGCATTTACATTTGGAAAATTACTGGAAGAAATCGAGAAAACTACTCGCCGTGGCAAGCTTCCTGCAGAGAAGATGGGTGATCGTCCCTGGAACAATACCGAAGGCGCTGGCAAGAGCCAGTTGAAGCCGTTGCTGCGTTCGGTAGTTATCGATCTCTCTGGCGTGCATCAAATGGACTACTCTGGTATGGAAGCCATGTTGGATGCTGCTGTCACTACGGAGCGCTACTCTGGACAGCATGTGCATTGGTATATTGTCACTGGTGATTCCATGGCTGTCAGAAAATCCCTTTTATTTGCCGGCTTTGGTAACCAACGTAGTGATGGCATAATTCCTGGCCGTTTTATTTCTGATCTAAGACATGGTGTTGAAGATGGCGGCCATCGTCCTGGCGCCGAAGGCTGCCACTCTTTTGATCCACATGCCAATCAAGATAGCGACGACGATGATGATGAAAAGAAGAACGATTTTGACCAAGTTGTTGTCATTGAGCAAGTCGAGAAACAGCATCTTCCGAATTTCATTCAAAAGGCCATCGGTAAACATACCAAAAACTCTTCATCAACAATCGACAAGGACACACAAGCTCATGAATTTGCAATAGCCGCTAGTAATGATTCTGCACAGTGGTGCTATTGCAATAATACAAATATTGCTCCCAACACTAGAATTACAGCTGTGCATGATCGATTCCCATTCTTTTTTAGATCGCTGCACGATGCTGTTCGTGCAGCACTGATTGGGAAGGCCATTTCAGAAAACCATCCTTTAGATAGCATCAGTATCATTTCCGACAGAGATGAAACCACTTCGTCTGAAGAAAGCAATTCTGCGTAAATTTTTGTAACATAGTATATATAGCCTTATTTATTACACAACATTTAGAATACCCAATAAATATTTGAAGAAAAAATAAACCTTGGATCTACATGCCAATGCCTCTATCCTTGACGGAAATCACCGCTTTTATAAAATTTTAGCTTTTAATTTGTTAGGTGGTAGATATGTCTGCCTTGGTTGGTTGCCATGCAACCTCGCAATGTTGTCGCTCAAAGAAAAGGCAGTCAAGGAACCACGGTTTCCTATTCAAGTATTGGCTGATTGCAATCCATTGCTCAAGCTACAAAATTTTAGCAACGTCCATTCTCTAGCCTCTCTGCCTCCCTCCTTCCTGTCTTGATCGTAATCCATAATTTTGTTACTCAAACATTTCAGAAACTCAATTTGTTGAAAGCTTTTTCTTGTAACCCATAAAGCGACAATTAGTTGAACCATCCAGCGATCGAATCGACACATTCCTAGACATTTGATAGTACTCGTTGTATATCAAGCTGAATAAAGAAGCAAGCACATAGTAAAAGGTACAATTAAAAACGAGGAGAAATAGTGCAAGATAAGCCACGGCTTGAACCTTTCTCCTCTTGCCGTCTGCAGTCTATATTACAAACTTACATTTACATACTTCATCAATAGATCATGCCTCTACTCAAACGTAAACGATTTGCACTTGTTGACACGCCACCCTATGACAATGATTCAAAGGAATCCCGAAACACAACTGTTTGGTTCTCACCCTTGACAAAAGAGATCTTCACAGACTATTCGTACGTTTTGCAATTGGAACGCGTATTCGCACATTTACCAATTCTCTTTTTCTAGTGAGTATCTTCGACGCACATCGCTCTACAAGAAATCCATCTGGCAATGTGCCTCCTCTGGCAAATCCAACCTCACCTTTAAGGAAGCAATGGAAAGCGAAAAGCATGACAAGGATCGTGTCCAAGAAAAGATACCAGAGCTTCTTCAAAAGCGTGTATTAGAGCATATTCAATTCAGTGAGTTTGGATACCTGTTGCTGCGATGAGTCATGTCTTGGGACTAACCTTTCTACCAGGCACTGCTCGTTTGGAGAGTGTCATTGAAGATGCCTACCAGTACTTTGTCAATAGATATACTCCGGGAGAAATCATCCATTGTCTGTGGGACGACAACATTGCGTAAAGTATCTTGGCAACAACATACAACTGTTCAAGTACTAACATCCATTTCCAAAGTTACAATGCCAAAATATTAGAGCTGTCTGAAAAGCCCCAAGACGACATCGAAAACCACATTGTTCCTGACCGAAGCTACTACAAAGTACAGCTCATTGATGAAAATTTAGAAGGCATTGATCAGGAAGATTGCATCAAAGTCGTAGGCGATAATAGGATCAAGTAAAATCAACTGAAATAAGCCATTGTTTTTATAGCTAACTATTGATTCCGAATGCTAGACGTGATAGATATGCATTTTCAAAGAATTTGCTTAGAAAATTTATAAGAGAGTATGCTTCTAAAGATACCTACATTGGCGCTCCTTGGGTTGTCAAGGTAGGCTTTACTTTATAAAAACGGGATCTAGACACTAATTTCTACTTTTGAATATATATATTTATATATCCTCATATAGCCTGACGCTGCCAAGCGATTTGGTATCAACCAAGAACTTCCCGAAAATTTACAATTAGCCAAAGACTCAGCCTACTCTAAATCTCGAAAGAAGAGAAAGGAAATATCAGCCGTATCAGCTAATGGCAATGCCAAAGAAGATATTGAATTGAATGATGCCCGCAGAATCGAAAGTACACTCAAGTATCCTATTGAAGACCTAAATGTCCCATCATATAGGAGAGAACCCAGTGGAAATGGCCCTCTTACAGACATGACACCAGGCACAAAAGGAGCTACTTCTCTAGTCCTAAATCCAACTGGCGACATGCCTCTTCGCCCAGCTTCCAATTTTCAGAGTACCATCCCTGCAGACTGCATCGGTTCTTTTCTGATGGTGTGGTCATTTCTAGGTAATTTCTCGCAGCCTCTCAAACTATCCCCTTTCTCTTTAGACGATTTTGAGAATGCATTACGTTATGATTCCGCAGCAGCCATCCTGACTGAAAGCAACATTGCCTTATTAAACATTGTCATTCTTCAAAGGGATCGTCTCAAAAAGGAGAGTTTAGGCCATGGACCAACAGCTTTGGCAGCCAATATCGCCTTGTATGGAACTGGATACTTGGCTTCTAGAACCACAGCACCTGTCGCCCCTGCACCACCGCCACTGTCACATTCTTTCAGTCGTGAATCATCCATCCAATATAATAGTGAAGATGAAGATGATCATCATGATGTATGGAAAGTGCGCCAACCTATTCATCAAAGAGTGTCGACCGTGGAAAGAGGTTGTGGAAGTGTAGCGGTGGAATACGTGAGTCTTAATTGGGACCATGGTACTGTTGATACAGAGGCTGAGCGTTATGGATGGGAGGATATTTTGATCGGCTTTGTTAATCAGGTAGGAAGCAACTGTTTATTTTATTTTTATCGTGGAAAGTAGCAGGGGATATGCTAATCTCGCGGATAGCTTGCACCTATCGAGCAATTACCTGAATTGGATCGAATCTTGAACATGTTAGTGCCACGTGACAACTCTACATTAGAAGAACGCGAGCAAGCTTATAGCACCTTGAGTCTCCGTGACAAAATCATTCTCTTTGAGCTTTTGATCAGTGTAGCTAATGAGTCATATGTTATCAAGTGCGTTTACGTAACAAAAACAAGAGTTCCGCATGCGATATTGACATGATCTTTATAGGAATTATCTAGATGAGTGCCAAGATCAGTTGACAGAACTTCGTAAACAAAAAATTGATCTTAGTAGAGAACGCAAAAGAATGTAAGTATACGTAATCTGAATTGGTGAATGCAGAAATGTTGATACTGTATGCGTATTAGTCGAGCGGAGAAGCTGGAGCTGGAGGATAAGCAGAATGGAGAGGCACAAGCGGAGGCTCCTGATATTGGAGGTGATAGTGACTCTGAAGATGATGCAAGCGATAATGAAGATAGCGCTTTGTAAGATTGTCTGAAATATGTCGACATGCATGATTCTAATGAGATCGCATTAGATTGAAAGCGCAACGTAAAGCAGATCAGTTATCGAGACTTGAGTCAAGGCAGGAAGCCATGAAACGCCGCCAGACTGAAAGGGAGGAACAGGAAACCAAGAGAATCAAACTACACCATATCCAAAGAGAAGAACAACGTGCCAGACAAGTTCGTAATGAAGCTCGTAGAAAGTTAGATGAGGATGAACGTATTTTGCATAGAAAAGAGGAGCAGTTAGAACGTGATATGCGCAAATACAGTTTGAATCGAATCAAACCACTCGGCCGCGACAAATTTTTTAATCGCTATTATTATTTTGATGATATTGGAGGAACACTACTGCATGGATCAGGCAAGTTATTTGTTCAAAGTCCAAGCGATACAGACCTCATGGTTTTACAGGAGCGTGATGTTATTAAATCAATTGATACCAATGCAACTTTACCATGCGGGCGTGGAGGAGGTGTCAAATTCGTATCTCGATTAATGAAAGAACAAGGCTTGGTGAAAGAAGCTGAATTTTTAGAAAATAGGATCGAAAAATTAAAACAAAACAAGGCAGATTCTGTCGAGGAATGGTGGCAGTCGTATGATGATCCAGAAGATGTAAGTTGTTTACTATAGTCATAACGAGCAATGCCAACTTACAATAATTATAGATACTGAAATTGATACAATGGCTAAATCCTAAAGGTATTCGAGAGTTTAGGTTGAAGCGCGAATTGGAAAAACAAATGCATAATTTGATACTTGGAATGAGAAAACGGGTCTCGGTAAGTTCAATCAAGGTATCCGTTTATGCCATGGTCTGATTGAGACGTTTGTATAGGATCAATCGGTTTCAAACAAACGCATTGAAACTCTTCAACGTCGTAGCACACGCCACAAGTCGACAGCTCCACCAGTTCCTCAGTTTCCACCTGGCTCATGGTTGGCTTATATAAATAAGCTTGCGTTTCCCTAATATAATACTTATACATATATTTTAATCAGATTAATAATCTATTTGCTTCTTTCATACATTTCAACATATAATATATTTTCAAAATATACACTGAATTCTTGGATTTAATAAACGTATTGCGCTTTTTTACACACGATTGTTATGTTATTTATAGTTGGCCCTATTCTTTCCTTCGTCTCACGCTAAACTCCTGATATCAAGCTTGAGAACAGAAGGCTCGAAAATAAGCGGAAAATGCTTTAAGCGCCTCATTATTCCCTTACATTTTTGCATTAGATTTTGTGCAAAACATGGATATGGTTGATCTCTGAGTTCCAAATGGTTTGTTGTTCCTGAATCGCCATGGCAACCAGGACCACATACGTATCTTGAAAAAGAGAAAAGAATATTATGAATATAATGTTGATAAATACCATTATATTACTTTTCGAACTTGTCCTACTCTACATTTGAACGGATAGTTCTCAATGACAGAAATGTCATGTGACCGTGGAGAAATGGAAACCTTAACCAAGAAAGCTCTAGATATTTGCTTACTATTGTGTATTCGAGATTGTATATCTTGGCTCTTTTTCTCTTTTTCTCTTGTTTATCCTACCTGAAACCCCACTCCATACTTTCTCTTTTTTTTTTTTCAATTTAATTCATCATGGCTGCTGCTGCTTCGCGTTCAAACGTCACTCGTCTTTTGGGATTGCTCCAAGCTGGTGCTAATAGTTGTCCTTGCCACTCACATGCTCACTCTCATGGCCCCACTGCTGGCGCCTTTTCTAGCTTGTTAAAGTATGGTCGCAACTACGCTAGCGCTAAAGAAACAACTGATTACGCTTTCGAAATGGCTGCGAGCAACATTCGCTTTGGTCCTGGTGTCACAAGGTAAGATAGATTGCTGCTGTTGCAAGACGAAGATGTTTGTTAAAACATGGGCTGTAAATCTAGTGAAATCGGTATGGATTTGAACAACATTCACGCAAAGAAAGTCGCTGTTTACACTGATAGCACTGTAAGTTGAGATCCTGCATGTTTTCGAATCACGATATTTTTCTCACGGTCGAATACAGATCGCCAAACTGCATCCTCTCAAGGCTGTTGTTGAGTCCTTGGACAAGCACAAGGTCAACTACGTAGTCTATGACACATGCCGTGTTGAACCTACTGATACTAGTTTCAAATCTGCCATCGAATTTGCTCGCAAGCATAACCCTGATGCGTTTGTCGCTGTCGGTGGTGGTTCCGTCATTGACACTGCCAAGGCTGCCAGTCTTTACAGCTCTCATCCTGAAGCCGACTTTTTGGATTTCGTCAATGCTCCTATCGGCAAAGGCCTGCCTATCAGAAAGAAGTTGAATCCTTTGATCGCTGGTAAGTTTTCTACATTGATTAGACCGAGATCACTGTTAATGATGTAAGTGATTTAGTCCCTACTACTGCTGGTACTGGTTCAGAAACCACAGGTACAGCCATTTTTGATTATGAGCCCCTCAAGACCAAAACAGGTATTGCCCATCGTGCTCTTAAGCCCCTTCTTGGTATTGTCGATCCTTTAAATACTCGTAGCATGCCCTCCCAAGTCCATGCATCCAGTGGTTTAGATGTCTTGTGGTAAGTAAAAATAAAAAAAAATCGTTTGAATGCAGTCAAGGATTTGCGCGTATGCTAACCATCTCTTTATCCATAATCAAGCCATGCTCTCGAATCTTACACTGCCTTGCCTTATAATCAACGATCTCCTCGTCCTAAAGACCCTATCGAAAGACCTGCTTACCAAGGCTCCAATCCTATCAGTGATGTCTGGTCACTTCACGCTTTGAAGATGGTAGTTGAGTATCTTCCCCGCGCTGTCAAGGATCCCGAAGATCATGAAGCTCAAAGCCAAATGTTGCTAGCTGCCACTTTTGCTGGCATTGGTTTCGGTAATGCTGGCGTCCATCTTTGCCATGGTTTGAGTTATCCTATCAGTGGTCTTAATAAGAGTTATAAGCACCCTGGCTATAATGTTGACCATGCCATTGTTGTAAGTAATATATTACTATATTTTAATTGTGTGACGAATAGATAAATTAAATAATCGTTATGTAGCCTCATGGTGTTTCTGTTGCTTTGACTGCACCTTCTGTGTTCCGCTTCACCGCTCCTGCTTGTCCTGACCGCCACATTGATGCCGCTGCTGCTTTCGGTGCCGATCCTGCTCATATCAAGGAATCCATGGCTGGCGAAGTCCTTGCTGAGAAGCTCACTCGTTTCCTTGAAGATTTAGGTGTTCCTAACGGGTTAAGCGCTCTTGGTTATGATTCTTCTTATATTCCTGCTTTGGTTGAAGGTACTTTGCCTCAACACCGTGTTACTAAGCTTGCTCCTGCTCGTGAACCCGCTGCTGAGCAAATTGCTTCCATCTTTGAGAACGCTATGAAGAATTACTAAGTCGCAAATAAAATTTTACTAGTGTAAATGTAGCGTATAATGTAAAATATTATGACAGTAGACCTTATTCTTTTCTTGGGAGGGGGGTAAACTTGAAATTCTCTCTACGATACCGTCCATGATTTTAAGAATTAATGCCTTTTGCAAATATGTTTATTAAATCAAGGTTGGGATAAAGAAGAAATAAATAGACACATCATATGGTAATAAATATTATATGTCGTATGTATTAATGTGTAATATCAAAGTAAATATAGATCCTCGATCGAACTTGGGAGAACACAGCGTTGACTCACTGCTATCTGATAGAAACTTGTACTTGAATAAAGCTACATGTAAAAATATATATTGTTTTATTATTATGATATAGTAACAAAAGAAAAGATTAGGCTTAAATCTAAATTGATTGATTAAAATTCATATCCTTCCACCTTGAAGAGTTCAGCAAAATCAAAGTACTGTATCATCAATTCTTGAACAGGAAGAGGCAAATTCATTGACGTCAACATATTTTGCACTTTAGACAGACCTTCTTTACGGATGATAATATTAAGATTGCGAGCAATTTCGCTTGGATACTATATAAACCCGTTGAGTAAAGAAATGCATCAAGTTTCCTTTGAGCCAAAAAAAAAATACTTACCACGACTTCATGATACCAACGTTCATGGTATACCGTCAATTTTACAGCAGCTAAAAGAGCTCTTTGGATGTTAGATTCTGTAACGTATATCTCCAAGAGCTTCATCCAAGCCTTGGCAGAGAATTTGTGATCCAAGCATTGCTCGTATGCCTCCCGAGCTTCATTCTCATGCCATAATCTAAGCGCAAGGTCACCCAATAATTCCCATTCAGTACCAGTCTTACGGTAGGGCATTTGTTGGGCACGATAATGTGCAGCTTCTGTTCTCCAAAAAGTATAAATGCGCAGATCTTCATACAATACCATAAAGAGGTTATCTAACCAGCGCTCACAAAGACGCTTGTTACTGAATGAAAAATTGACTCCATCGCTGGGATGTGGTGTATTAATTGGTCCATCAGTGGTGGCAGATGCTCCTTCAGTCTAATTGATAAATAGAAATATCGTTATTACTATGCACACATACACTGTCTTTATATTTGTATTTGTATTTGCCTTTGATTTGTCCTCGGCAGCTTGGGTAGGACGTTCGAGAGGGGTGTGATGAACTTCGACGTTTCGATGGTGTAGATTTTCCTCTTGTTCATCATTATCAGCATTCAAATCGACAGTATCCATTTGATCAGCTAATTCATCTGTGTTTTCATCATCGCCTTTAGTCTCTTCCTCTGCCTCATTTTGAGATTGCTCGTCATTTACGACTTCATCGTCGTTCTTCTTGAGAGCCTCGTTGGCAATAGTTTCTGTATTTTGCTCCTCTTCCTGATCACTATCAGTCTCCTGCTTTGTTTGCTGTGCCACATGAGGGCTTTCATACTGTTGCTCGTTAACTGAGGTGCTGGATTTTTGCGTGTCTTCCTTGGCTTTCTGCATGCGATACTCTTCTTCCATGACAAACACTTGGGATCTGCACTTTAATAGATCATCCCATCCAATCTTGCTAGCCAAACGAGTCAGAAGAGCATATGCCTTTGCAAACGTGCCATGCAATGCAGGTGCAGGAAGACGGGCCAAGTTGGGGTCAGCCTCGTTTTCTCTACCAGCAGCATCCTCCTCCATAATACCTGAATTCATTATCTCTGGCTTGATAGGTAAATGTGTTTTGATAGGCGCAGGCATACGATGCATATCACGCTCGCTATAAGTAAACATGGGACATGAGTTCAGTGTTAGAAGTGCCTATTAGATGGTTTTTGAACTTGTTAGATGAACGTCAGGAGACATTGTAAGTTTTTTTTTACATTTTTGTAATCCTCGAGATCGATGTAAACTGAAATCAGCAAGCATTAGTAGGACAATTAATTTGACATAATCTTGAGTGATTTTTACCTTCAGTCAACTTGGCCCATGTTAGAAACTCGGAAGGTGTGGTATTCACGGCAAATTTGGCAAGTTTTAAAGCCATGTGATATTCACCCTGGACATCAAACAGAATATTTTCAGTTACTATCCTAATTGATATTTCGAATTGTTAGATGCTCACCTTACTGCGAAGATAATCAACTTGGATATGCAACAAAGAATAGCTCATTGGCATATGCTTCAAGTTCTCGTTCAGGACTTTGACAGCCTTTATCTCTTCATTCTGTCCGATGTAAGATTGTGCTAGCAAGGCACCCACTTCGGGATCTCTCTTTTGCAGTTTCTTGTACAGTTCAATAGCGGGACCGTAACGGAAACTATCGCCAAAATACTTCATAACACCTGAAGTCAAGTGATTGTGTACGGCAGTAGCAGTTTGAATTTCAGGGTTACTGCCCAACTGCCAACCACGCCAGAAGAGTGCTTCCACAGCTTCCAAAAACCTTTGTTCACCTGCCAAGTCAGAGATAGGATCAATTTTACGATATCCAGCTAATCTGTAGTAACTATCGTCAGAATAAAGGATAGCGCGAAGAACAGCTGATAGATAAGTTTCTTGCCAAATAGTAGCAGTGGCTTCATGTCTAGCGAATACATGATAAGGTGAGCGTCCAGCAAGGCATATCATCCACATGTCAAAAATACCTTTCTCCTCTTACATCAACATAATAGCTCTCCACGCCGCCTGGAATTTTTACTTCGACACGAACATCCACACGAGAAAACGCATTGAAACAGCTAAAGGTGTTTAAAGTTGTCAGAATATATTGCGTCTTGTTGGGCGAGGCTCTGCTTTACCAATATATACCAGAGCGAATTCTCCAAGCGTTTGATTTGGAAAACCAAGATTGGGTTTCGTCCTAAATCAGCAAGGTCAATTTCACATGTACTCTTGGCTTCATTTTGACCTTTTTTTTTTTTTTTTCTTACCAATGAATATGTAAGCGAATTCAAATAAGCTGCCAAGGTTGCAGATGAGGAAGCGTCGGCACCTGAGACATAATGATAACTACCAAGCTAATTTTGAACATGATCATCAGCAAAAAAGAAAAAAAAAAGCCTGTTGCAACATATGTTGAAAGCGGATATTTACTTCTTTCATACCAGGTTTAGAATGAGCTTTGATAATATGACACAAGTCTGGTGGGCCCAATTCACGAAAGGTACCTGGAATTTGTCGTCAATAAAGGCTTATTACACACGCGCTCTATAGCATGATATTATACCCAAGGCATCAGTACGAGCTGCAATGGACTCGCCTAATTCAGTCTCAAAGAATTCAGGTATATCTTTGAGTGTATCGGCCATTATTGTGGTTGATTAAAATGAAAAAAGAGAGCATTTAATTTCGTGCACCCACCTCGTAGTATTTAAAATGCACTTTAAGCACCACAAGAAACTAAGAGATCCAATCATCGACTTGAGTGTGCATGCAGGAAAAGATGAGAGAAATAGGTGTACTCTTTTGAAAACTCTCTGGGTAATGCCCATTTCATATGTCAAATTGCCAACCATTCGTCAATTATATAGCTTCGAGATCATTGATTATTGTGCGCAATGTGCATTCTTTGTTTTTTTTTGAGCTTCCAAAACTTGGCCAAGTACTTGAATTTACATAAAAGTAGATTGTATACAATATACTATATGCAGTCGAGAATCAAGTTGTTTACAAGGTTCTTGAGTATAGCATTTGACAATCATTTAAATGCATTGATGTTTCCAACAGATAAACAAAATTATGTCATAAAATCGTTTTCATTGCGTGCTTTTTTCATATACAAACATCCCGGCCAAGGTGGTAAAGTTGGAAATTCTGAATTTATGTGCCTCAAGTACGCCACCCAGCAGCTTTTTTCTCATATTTTGATAGATAATGCAAATCCCATATCTCCTGAGCAATCTATTTGGTAAAATAGGAATAGTGTATCTTGGTATCCAATTTACATATACTGACAACATTAACAATAAACTTGCCCCTTTTTCATTTATTATGCACGCAAATTGGATAATATACAAAATTCAATCTTAATTTATCACAACATCTGAGCATCACAACACTTGTACCGTCAAACAAAGCTTTGTAAATATTCATAAAATTTGTAGCACAGTACTATTCCTTTACATTCACCTAAAACATGTATAGCACAAAATACAATGGAGCATTCGACTGTACTAACAAGCACTCGAATTATATATATATATATAAAAAAAAAAAAAAAAAAAAAAAAAAAAAAAAAAAAAAAAAAAAAAAAAAAAAAAAAAAAAAAAAAAAAAAAAAAAAAAAAACAATCGATCCATGAAAATCCGCTAATAGTAACAATGAACTCGAAAATCTTGCAGTGACACAATGAAATGTCAAAATAAACTAAAGCCTACAGTCTAAAACGCGCCTATACAATCAATACCGCCACATCGATATTCTATCTAAAAATATCACAAAAGAGCCATTAAAACCAAGATAGCCTTATAATAATGAGCTTTGGGCCACATAGTAGCCTAATGAGTATCGAAAATAGCCACAATGAAACTTCAAATCGATCTAGCAGTTCATCTCGCTTGCATATCCAAAAATAAAACAATAAACCATCGAGTCAATCTAACAATTACAACAAGAATACATGTATTCGTATTCCCAGCCCATAATTACGTAAAGCAAATAGATACAGGTAAGGGTTCAGTCAAGGTTGAAATGCAAAGAAATGAATTAAATGAACAGGTACTCGGACTAATTAACGGCCTATGGTAGTGCTGCGTGTAAGTGTTTGTAAGTGTGTGTAAGTGTGTGTGTGTGTTTGTATCTGCTTGCGCTTACTGGCATTGTGAAATTGCCATACATTGACAGGTTTTGTTATGCAATGAATTGTTCATTTATGTATTTCATTATTGTAATTTAGTAATGTCTCCCTAAACTGACAAAAAACATTCAAACATATAAATACGAGGCAAAAGTCATTTCCTGATTCTACATCAACAACTTCTATTGCATTTTTCTCTTTAAAACAACCCTTTCCATTCTTTCAACACACTCGTTTCTTCTCTTTTTACTTCTAGATATTTTTACATTATGATCACTGCTTCCAATCCGGTAACGATTAGTCAGGGTCCTTTGACATTCAAGGAAAAGTTTAGCCAAAACAAGGCTTCTTTCCCCAACCAGCTCATGAACTATGTTCTGGGTTTATTCCCCATTCTTCGATGGATCACTAGATGCAACCTCTCGGTAGGTGTAACTCGCGCTCTAGAAATTCGATCTGCTTTTACTCACAACTTTATAGTGGTTGGTTCAAGATGCGATTGCAGGTGCCACTGTAGGCATGTTGATCGTACCTCAAGGTATTGCTTATGCAAAAGTTGCAACTCTTGATCCTCAATACGGCTTATAGTAAGTGCTGCGATCATCAAAAACGTAAGCGCATACAAGATTAACATTGCATCATAGTACTTCATTTGTTGGTGTTACTTTATACTGTCTCTTTGGAACATCCAAGGATATCAGCATCGGGCCAATCAGTAAGCATGCATAAAGAGTTTTCCAGTAGAATGTAGCTAACTCAAACCTCAATAGCTGTCGTCTCTTTGCTTACCGGTCAAGCCATCGCAAAAGTAACTGAAAATCACCCTGATATCACTGGACCTGAAGTTGCCGTCTGTCTCTCACTCTTTACTGGCCTCGTGACAGCATTGATAGGTCTTATCCGTCTCGGTATCCTGGTTGATTTCATTTCAGAACCTGTTATCGCTGGCTACATGACTGGCTCAGCCATCACCATCTCGTTCGGTCAATGGCCCAAAGTGTTTGGCTTGAAGGGCGTCAAGGGTTCTCCATACGAAATCCTCTACAAGTTCTTCCAGCATTTGCCGCAAACCAAGCTCGATGCCGCCTTTGGTTTAACAGCTTTGGCTGCTCTCTACATTATCAAAATTGGTGGTGCTCGTCTCGGTCAAAGAGTCCCCAAGTTGAAAAAGTTTTTGTTCTTCTTGGGTATCATGCGTAGTGGTTTGATCGTCATTCTCGGCACTCTCATCTCCTTTCTCGTTAACCTCAACCACCGTGACGACCCCCTCATCGACATTATCGAGACAGTTCCTGCTGGTTTCGATGCCATGGGTGTCCCATCATTGAACCTGACCATTTTGAAGGAAGCCAGCGGTGTATTGCCCTCAATCGTCATCATCATGATCTTGGAACACGTATCTGTCGCAAAGTCATTCGGTCGCATGAGCAACTACAACATTGATGCCAATCAAGAGATCTTGGCCATCGGCATGAGCAACATTGTTGGAGCTTTCTTTGGGTAAGTTTAGCTTGTAGCACATGGATAAAGTATACAAAAATTAACACGATGATACTATAGTGCATATCCTTGTACAGGTGCTTTCAGTCGTACCGCTGTCATGTCTCGTTCTGGCTCAAAGACCCCTATGGCTGGCGTCTTTTCTGGTATTGTGGTTTTGCTTGCATTATATGCACTTACTCCCGCCTTTTACTACATCCCTGAGTCAGTCTTGGGTGCCGTTGTTATTCATGCAGTCATCGATCTCATGTCAGGCCCTGCTTTTATGAAGGCTCTGTGGAAACAAAGCATTCTGGAGTTTATGATTTTCCTCATCACCGTCCTTGTTACCTTCTTCATGGATGTCGAAACTGCCATTTACATTGCTGTGTTCCTGTCTCTGTTGCTCATGTTGCTTCGTTTGGCTCGCCCCAACGTCTCTCGCTTGGGCCGTGTCAGACTCGACACTACAAACAGCAGCCACTCTGGCTCATCCTCGTCTTCTCTCTCCAAGCATGCTGCACACGACATGTATGAAATGGAAAAGCCAGGTCGCTTCATCTTTGTCGATGAGACCGACCCTCACTTTGCTGATGTTCTGGATCCCCTCCCAGCCGGTGTTATTGTCGTGCGACTCAGTAGCTCTATCCTGTATCCTAATGCCAACTATGTCACTGATAAAATGATTGATTTGATCCAATCTCGCACTCGATCAGGCAATGACGACAACAACGGCGCTCAAGAGGAGGAAAGAATGTGGAATCAGCCTGCTGCATCCTCAAAGGAAGACGTCCTGTATGAATATACCAGCAAGCCCTACTTGAAGAGCATTGTCTTGGACTTTGGAAGTGTCGACAAGCTCGATGCCACTGCGCTCCACACACTACACGCTATGCAGCAGACTTTGGACCGTTATGCCGGTGGCAAGGCAATCGAGTGGCACTTTTGCCAGATTGCAAACCCTCAAGTTAGACAAATGCTGATCGAATCAGGCTTTGGCTACTTGCCAGAAGCCGAAAAGAACGCTTCTCCAGTTGATATGGAAACAGACTACATGTCTGCAGTAGCGCCATCAAGCAAGTCGCAGTTCTATAGATCAGGAGAATCGCCCTCAATGAATAGCATGTCTGATGGCATGGGCGCTTACTACGAATATCCCTCTGAGTCCGCTACTATGAGTGGGCCTCAGGATGCAAATGCTATCGAACTTTACCCCAAAGATATCTATCCCGCTTTCCACTGGGATGTTGAAGAGGCTGTTGACTCTATCTGCAAACGCCATGGACATAAACAACAACACCAAAAACTCAACAATACGTCAGCCTTCTCTGTAATTGTTAACTATTAGACTCCTTGTACATATACTTGTATACTTTTTTTTTTACACAGAAAAATAACAAAAAAAAAAATAAACTGTTCTTTTACAATAATTTGCTGTGTCAGTCTTTACTTTATTATTATTATCATTATTATTATATACTGAACTTTGAGACTATAACCAACACATTACGGCAGATGGATTTGTTTTGTCGGAAGGTACTTTTGAAATTGCATTTGATGTAAGTACTTTTTGTTCCAACATTGTCGTGTGATCATGCTACTAACAAGGAGAACTTTGTTTTTTTCTAGGAGAACTCTGGCAATGTAACTTATTAACATTATTATCATTTTAGTCTTTTTTTAAATAAATATTTATATTGTATCTTCAAAGATTAGTCAGAGAAGCCGGTAACTAGAATCAAGTATACATGTTAGAGTAGCCTACATCATATAGAATGTACTCGAAGCATGTGAATTATAGTATATAACTGTAGTTCTATCGAGTATACAAATTTTACATTGTTGAATTGAAGAAAAAAAGTATTTTTCAAGCCAAGGTAGATTTAAAGTAAATGGTGCAGTAGTGTCATTTATTAAGCAGTGTAAAAATTAATATTAGTTTGAATGCATATAGGTTTGTATGTGTATATAAGTTATTAGTGTGTTTAAAAAATCTATATATATGCGACGATGATTCATAAAAATAGGGGTATTGCTTGTATATATAGTAAGTAAAAATCAATCTTGTTCAGAATCAGAATCGCCATTGTGATACAAGGTAACTAATATAATGAATAAACAATCAGTTTTTTCCTGTTCAATTATCTGCTGTGTAGCAAACATTACTTACGGGAATCAAATTTCTCAAATGGATTTGGTTTCTCCATCTTCTGCATTACCCTCAGACCATCAGCTTCCAAGTCCAGACTCATGCTTTCTTGCATTTTTCTGAAATTAATGGCGTCAATACCGTTCAGTTTTGATAACGCAGGCAAGATGGGAGGTGACATATTTCTCAGCAATGCAAAATTGGTGCTTTTAAAAAAAGGATGTTGCTTTATATCAGCTGCGCCTGCACGAGATCCAAGTCGAGTATATTCATCTTTCTGCAATAGCTTGCGAATCAAATTTTTACAGCTGCTCGAAATATTACCACTGAAAGGTGCAGGTTGATGAGGAAACTGGGGCTCTGTGTGCAGAATTTTTGCAAATGTCTCGTTTCTACTAGTTCCCTTGAAAGGAGTGGTGCCATACTGTATGAAAACAACGGCATTCAGTACTCTTTTTTTTTTTCTTCTTCTTCTTCTTTTTAGCTGCCACTTACCAGCATTTCATAAATAAGAATGCCCAAGGTCCACCAATCAACTGAGCTTGTATGACCACAGCCCTTAATTACTTCTGGTGCAATGTATTCTTCTGTGCCGACAAAGCTATTTGTTCGTAATCCCTCCACACAGCTTTTTGTATCAATTGAAGGAGGCTATTTTCATCTCGCTTAATAAATATTTGTTTGTGTTATTTGGTTCTAGAAAAAAAAACTTACCTGGCGGGCTGATTTTGATTTAACAACGCCTGGTCTGCCAGGTGGGCTTGAGCCTTTACTGAGATCAAAGTCCGTGAGCATAATATGTCCGCTTTGATGAAGCAATATATCTATAATTTGACACACACTATTAGTTGGTTGTGAGCTCAATGACATACATACAGGATGACTTACTCTCTGGCTTGAGATCACGGTAGATGTGGCCTTGAAGGTGAAGGTATTCGAGAGCAGCTGTAACTTCTGCAGCGTAGAATCTCGCACCATCCTCGCTTAAACATTTCCCTGGTCTCAATTGCAATGCTAATAAAAAAAAAAAAAAAATTCTATTAATACTTGCAACAATGAAATGGTGCTCATTATCTTGCCTCGAAAAAATTCACCGCCTACACAATACTCCATAACAAAATATAGGTAGTCTTGGCTTTGGAAACAATGATATAATGTAACAATGAATGGATGATTGGATGTTGTTAAGATTTCTTGCTCAGCCAAGGCGCGTTTAATCTTGTTTCTTTTGATCATCTCTTTCTTGGATAGAACTACACAGGAAATGAATTAATGGCCATGATGGATAAAGAGACGTGTGCGCTCTCATACCTTTCATCGCATACAGCTTGTCAGTTCCTTTTTGGCGGACCATGTAGACTTTTCCAACATCGCCTTTGCCCAGCATACGGACTTTGACAAAGCTAGACGGGCCCACCTCTACGTTCTTTACTTTGATGCTGCTGCTGGAGTACGTTCTTCTGCACAGTTTCATCCTTTCAAACTGCTCTTTTTGGCCTATGCTTTGGTGGTGTAAAGTGGAGGCGGTGTACAGTCGAGGAGGTTGCAAATTATTGGCATTCGGTGCAGAGGCAACTCGGCGAATGCCTTGGTTACTGGGTTGAAATGCACTCGTAGAAAACCATGAATTTGACTTTGGTGTAGTAGCGACAACAGCTGGTTTTTCTTGGATGTGAAAGTTATCGGGAACTGTGAATACTTGCGCTAGCTCGACTTGACTACTGTTGTTGCTCTCGATGTTGAAACTGCTGTAGCTGCTGCTGCTGCGATTATTGCTCGAGTAGTGAAGACTAGGAGAGAAGTGCGTAGGGAGCGGTGCGGATATGGAATTATCTGTATCTGTGGAATAAATCATAGACATGACAGTATATACAATTATGGGTTAAAAAAACAAAAAAATTAAAAAAAATTAAAAAAAGAAGAAAAGGCTGAAAAAAAGGCCTGGTGGGATCTGCTTTGTTCTTTCTCCTCTTCGGTGCTTTCTCCCCCATTTGCTGCCTTTTTAGTCCGGCTTTGCCATAATTGTAAATCTCCCCCATCACACCACTTTTGAAGAAGAAGAAGAAAAAAAAAGTGACTCGATTTCGTTCCTCAGAAGCAACCATGTACTGTAAAACAAACATTGGTTCTATAAAAAGAGGATGACGATGGTATATAGGCACAGCTTGCACGGTGTGTTTTTTGTACTGATAGTCTTTTTTTGTCATATTACTTTCAACCACTTGCATGCGATCATATGGGGAATTATATGGAAACTAAAATTAAAAACACTGCATGTCTATTTACAAATTGATTGTTGTGTTGATCAATTTCATGCATGTAAATATATACGAAAGAAAGGAAACACACAAATCAATTTGCATCTTCATTTTGTCAATTACAATCTCGGGTTACGCTTCTCTGTGATCCCTTTTTTTTTTTTAGGGGGTTTGTTTTGAGTCCATATATAAACTCTTTTTTGCTATTCTTATTGGTCTCAACTTTATCAGATTGCGCACTGATTTAGCTCACTACCAAGTCGAATTATATCAAAACATTGGTGTGAGAATATATTGTGCAGCTTCCAGAAAATTTATATATATGCTATGGGTACAGCAGGACCATACAATCAAGTAGTACAAAAACAGTGATTATAATGTTATAAACTTGGCAGTTTGTGGGGTGATTTTCAAACAGTATTCAGCCCGTATCATGAAAGAAATGGATACAGAAATAGTGCAAAATCTCCAGCTTGCCAAAATAAGCTGTCAGTCATAGATTATTGCTATAAATACAATTAAACAAGTAGTGTTTTGAGCTGGTATATTAGTATCATTCATTCAGGATTTTAGTACATGGATATCTTGACGAGGAATTAACAGGTTTGACTGTTCAAGTTTTCTTTGTTATGTTGCTTTGCGCCTGTAAAAATGCGCCCTTGCTGGTATTGTTTGCCTTATTTCGCTATTTGTACCATTATTGATATGGCTCCCTATTCCGTAAATCGCTTAGCAAAATTATCCTCTGCTGTAAAAGGTTACCAAGAAAATTCCGTAATTTATTAAACAAGGCAATGCTCGTTGGAGAAAACGGGTATCAGGCCTTACTTTAAATAGCGCAAAATACCTGAAAAGGAAGGAAAACTGCAAAAAGACATTTATAAACTGACTTCAAGTAGCACACAAATGGTACTAAGCATTTATAAAAGCTAGACGTATCTTTTGATATAACATTTGTATGGATTTCACTGATTTTTTGCCATTTCTAGAACTACACTATATGATTGACGGGATTTTTCTGCTCTTTTCAGGAAAAGTAACTTTCAAAATCGGAGCGTGCAATCTCTAGGCATTCTACAAGTATGAAAATTAGACCATTATAAATCCAAGAAGCAGGGCAATTGACTGTTCAAACATGAATAGATTGGCATGTATATTGAGGCAGATATAGCTTCACAAAGTGAAACTTCGGGTAAAAAAATCGCGAAAAGTTGATACGCTGAGATTCAATTTTCAAGCTTCTTTTCACTGATCTGTCTGTTTCCTTTAAAAAATGAAATAAACACATTTAAAATATTTTTACTAAGCGTAAAGTATTGTTTGTACTTTAGTTAACATGTGGTCTACATAGCAATTAACAGTAGCTATAATTCGATTTTTTTTTCGAGAGAAACACGCAGAACCTTTCCAGAAGGTATGAACTAACAAAAAAAACTGTTTCTTGAGGTTATGTCAAAAATTTATTTACATTTACTTTTAAAAACTGCCTTGAAACATAGCAATATGAGAGGAAACTAAAGATATTTTCAAATTGCATCAAGTTTCTATCGATGTTTTAATTCATCAAATTTTTGAGTTTATTTCAAAATGGCTCTAGAAAATGATAAATATAGAAGAGAGTCTAGAGGATCAATATTTCCTGAAAAATGAACAGTTTTAATCGAGAAACTATATGGCACGAGCCATATCATGCTAGAATGCATAATCCGTATACATACAACATACATAACAAAGCCCCCTGAAATTTACTGTCTGTATTTGTTGCGATCTATAAACATATTTGTTTACTTTTGTATACATACTTACCTAGATATTGCTAACAGTATAAAAGTAAACGCCACATATCATAGCCCCGACACAAGTTTATGTAATTTTAAAATTCATGATTTTTTTTTTATATATGAAACTGTGTACTATGTATATGTATACAATTTGGAATGCGATAGATTTGACGTTATTTATGGTGTATACGTTTGTGTACTTATGAGAATACACAAGGATTCATAAAATCTTCATATTGATAAAAGGGTTTCAACCTTCTGTTGGAGTCCAACAAACCAAAATGTCCTTCAACGCCTGGTTTGTAAAGTTCATCTATAGCCGAGAACCAAATCATTTCGATTCCTAATGTGCGGGTCATACAAAGAGCCTTGAATAAAAAGCTATATATGTACATGCATTGTGATAAGTAACATAGATATAAAAGTTTGGTATATTGTATAAACTCACTCCTTTTGGTTCTCTGGCAGCGAAACTGAATCTTTGACTTGCTCGCCTTGATCAGGCCATCCAGTTTCTGAAATACGCACTACTTTTCCCTTGGAGACGCTTTTCACTGTCAAGAAATGTTGCTTTAGCTTATCAACAGCGTTACTAATGTGCTCTCCTTCCCAATATATAAAGGCGTTCCTGTTGTAAAATTGATCAGATTAGAAAAGTTTTGCTCCAAATAAGCATCGCATACATACATCATAAGAAGATCTACAGCATCAACAATGTCGGGATAAAATTTATAGTAGACTTCTGATGTTGTTACTTTGACTCCTTTTGGTCCAACTAGATTTTTAACTTTGTTGATGTGTTTGACGAGTTGATCGGAAGACATGTCTTCTCTGTACATTACTTCTGAGCCAACGATAATGGCCTCGACATTGTAAAAACTATTCGACGACGCAAGTTTTTGCAAGGCTGCATATTCCTCTTCAAATGAATCAGTCTTATCAATCCACATTCCCAAATAAATTTTCATTTTGCTTTCTTGAGATGCTTGTAAAGCCAGTTGCCCAATTTGACAATCCTTGATGGAATACACTCTCACAGTGTTTGTGTACTGAGATAATGTGCGGAAATCTCTTTTTACGGTATCAAAAGTCGGGCAAGAATCCTTGTTCACACCATAATTAAGGCCATAAAATGGACTCGATGCTGCAATTGCATTATAAACTAGGCAGCATGCAAAGATCATCGATTTAAAGAACATAATGATTTTAATTTTTTTTTGGAAAAAAAGAAAAAGAACAAAGATATGTACATTTCTCAATAAATACTATATATTTTATAAGAAAAATGATGATTCAGGGGGTGATGTCTTGGGCTGTCATGGCAACAAGTTGTTAAGGAATTTGCACATACCCACTACTGTACAGTGAGACTGGAAGTTGAGCGATGCTGATGCGACTTATATACACAGTGCTTAAGTATTGTTTGAATTTACACTTTGGATTCTTTGACTTCATATCTCACCCTGTTTTTTTCTCAAGTATATTTTTCTACCTTATGGGTTTTTTCATGCAGAGATATTGTCTACAAAGATGTAAAAAAATGACAAGTTAGTCTCTAATCTCGCTTGGCTTGAGCGGACAAAGTGTATTTAGCGAGTCTTTTGGAGCCGCCCTTGATTCCCCATCCAAAATCGATCAATTTTTGTGTTCTCCGTCCCATAAGCGACCACAGAGTACCCAACA
>MU619279.1:41091-90542 GCA_025201805.1 Parasitella parasitica
AAAAAAAAAAAAAAGAGAAAAAAAAAAAATAGAGATATCATCTAGCTAATCAAAAGCTTACATTCAGAAAGAAAGCTTGATATTTGGTAAGCAAGAGAAGCGCTTATATATGTTGGCAACATATCCATTTACTGCGTCAGTCGTACAACAAATATCCACACAACAATTTTTTGTGTGCGTGTATAAGGGAAGGGATGGAAATCACAACATTTTAACTTTGATCTAAAAATGCAGATTTTTTTTTGTTATGGTTATCATTCGAAAACATCTAAAGAACAAATTAATAAAAATGAAAATCCATAATTTTCAACATGATTTTACTTGTGGTTAAGATTTATTCTTTTTCTCGTCCAAATTAGACCACATACAAAGGTATTCCATTCGTGATGCTTATAGAGGTTATTCCTTTGTTTCAGTAGAATGTTACTTTTTTCAAATTTCTTAAAGTTCTTTTAAAAGACAATGCTAATTAAAAGGTCAATGCGTGTTTCCAGATTTGCATTTTGTTTGCGAGTTAGAGTCTAACGAATTGAACGAATGGACAATGATATCACCTGTTGTATAGTCAAAGTTTACAGCGATACATTTCCCATTAGTGATGCGTGCAAAGGAGTGGTTCCGCAATTACTTGTGATTATCCAACATGGTTGTGCCTACTACACTCCATTCAAAGGGCATCCAGTGTAATGGTGTGCATTTGCTTTCCGATGCGACGTCATTCAAGAGAGCATGGATGGATAAACCATAATGTGGGGAGTCTGACGGAAACTGGGGGTGAAAAATATTGAAGCCTACCAAACAAAAAAAAAACCATACAAGGCTGCCAACTTGGAATTTGGGCTCTTGTTTTTTCTTCTCTTTTGTTAAACAACCCCCCTCTCTCTTATATAAACCTTTTCACCCCCCTCTTTTTATATTATTTAACTATCGGTCAATGTTGAGAACAATTACCGTTAAACGTGGTAATGCTTGATGATATGGATAGATTTTGGAAATTTGCAGCCCTTGATTAATTTTTTTTTTTTTTTTTTTTTGGCTGCAGCTGCGCCTATATTAGCTCGCCAACAACTTAGAACACTCCCTTCCGTAGCACGCACCTTCGCTACTGAAGCAACACCCGACCCAAATGCCAACCCCATCACTGGAAAAACAACCTATGGTAATCTCAGTGACGAGGATCGCATTTTTACCAACCTTTACATGAAGCACGACTTTCGTTTGAAAGGTGCCTTGAAGCGTGGCGATTGGTACAAGACCAAGGAGATGGTCCTCAAGGGTCATGAATGGATTCTCAAAGAAATGAAGGAATCTGGTCTTCGTGGCCGTGGTGGTGCTGGTTTCCCTACTGGCCTCAAGTGGAGTTTCATGAATAAACCATCAGATGGCCGGTAAAGTATCTCGACTTTCAATGTGGAAACCACTCATTTAAGTAATTACATATCTAGCCCTCGCTACCTTGTTATCAATGCTGATGAGGGTGAGCCAGGTACCTGTAAGGATCGTGAGATTCTCCGTGGTGATCCACACAAACTTGTCGAAGGCTGTCTTCTTGCTGGTTCCGCCATGAAGGCTAATGCTGGTAATATATATATATATATATATAAAGGCTAATTGGATCATGTATATTAATCCTTTTTAATAGCTTATATTTATATTCGTGGTGAATTTTATCAAGAAGCCAACAATCTTCAAATTGCAATTGACGAAGCTTACAAGGCTGGTTTGATTGGTAAGAATGCCTGTGGTACTGGCTTTGATTTTGATGTCTACATCCATCGTGGTGCTGGTGCTTATATCTGTGGCGAGGAAACCAGTTTGATCGAATCCATTGAAGGCAAGCAAGGTAAGCCTAGAATGAAGCCCCCATTCCCCGCCGATATTGGTCTCTTTGGATGTCCCACTACTGTAACCAACGTCGAGACTGTCGCTGTTGCTCCCACTATCCTTAGACGGTAAGTAATAGGATGATTCGGATATAAAAGACTGGATTCTGACATATATTTTGGTTTGTCAGTGGCGGTTCTTGGTTTGCTAGTTTCGGTCGTCCTCGTAACTCTGGAACCAAGCTTTTCTGTGTATCAGGTCATGTTAACAATCCCGCTACTTTCGAAGAAGTAAGAAAGTGAATTGGATAGATGGTTTATGGGCTTGTGTTAATGTGCAAAATGTAGGAAATGTCAATGCCTTTGAAGGAAATGCTTGAAAAGCATTGTGGTGGAATTAGAGGTGGTTGGGACAACTTGCTCGGTATCATTCCCGGTGGTTGTTCCGTCCCTGTCATTCCTAAAGATATCTGTGAGGATGTTTTGTAAGTGAATATACGATTATACAAGCAATTATTCTGACTGCTTGTTTTTGGTTTTTTTTATAGAATGGATTTCGATGCTCTTCGAGATGTTCAATCTGGTCTCGGCACAGCCGGTAAGTTTTTAGCAATAACTTTTGGAGACAAATCACCATTGAACTAAAGTTGGTCTTCTTTCAGCTGTCATTGTCATGGACAAGTCTACAGACATTGTTGGTGCTATCTCCAGATTTGCCAAGTTCTATCGTCACGAATCTTGTGGTCAATGTACACCCTGTAGAGAAGGTACAAAATGGCTCGAATCCATGATGGACCGTTTTGAAGTTGGCCGTGGACAAAGAGAAGAAATTGAACAAATTTGGGAGTTAACAAAACAAATCGAAGGCCATACTATCTGTGCTCTTGGCGATGCCGCTGGTAAGTTTGATTTGTAAGGTCTGCCATCTACTTTGATTAACACTTTTTTTTTTGTGTCTTCTTTGCATGTGTTAGCTTGGCCAGTGCAAGGTATGTACAAGATGTATACTTTAAACTTGTCGATAATTGCTAACATAATGATTATTTTATTAGGTCTTATTCGCCATTTCAGACCTGAGTTAGAAGCCAGAATGGACAAGTTCGCAGCCGAAAACCCACAACTTAACAACTAAATAGTTTCTATTTCTATGGTATACACAATTTTCATTACGATTTCCTGTCTCGACTTTTAAACAAATAAAACACGACTAAAAAAAAAGCTTTTAATATCTGAAATCCGTGCCTAACAGAGAGAGTTGCTGACTCGATGTGATCTCATATTATGTCGTGACACAATGGAAACAGTTAGAGTCTAATTCATAAAAAGTGGGTTTTTTATCTCCCACAATTTGTAATGGAAGTTTCATTCAGGACGTAGCATACAAAGTCAGTAAGTGCAGCAAGCATATAAATATTATCCATGTGTATTTTTCAGACTCGTCAAATTTTAGCCATTTTGAAAATCCGTTGTTGGCGAATTTTCCAAAAATTCAACATATTATGCACCCAATTCCTTTAGTAATCTATGCATATGATATAGCGGAACGAGAGGAATAACGATGGCGTGCTTCTCTCATCTATAGCGCTTTCTTTTTTAATGTAAAATACAATGAAAAATTTCACTTCTCTTGCTGCAAGAAAAGGATAAAAAATCTATTATTTCTGGTCGGCTCAATCCATGAAATTCGTTAATGCTTTTACCTGCAGCAGCAACAAGCCTCGTGCACATGTATGAAATTCTGCGCTTTTCAAGCATATGGGCAAATATACTAACGTCAGTTGTAAATACCAGAGAAGTGCCCCCATTGAATGTCTGAATCAGGATAACAAAAAACATGCTTTTTACGTGATAGATGATGAAACAATTGCTATCCTCATGATACATATTTGCCTTATGCCCTTTTGATAGGCGTAGCATTGAGCAACAGTAAATTTTTGTAATACACTATAGTTGGCCCATTTAGAGCAGGCGTCGGCAGTCTCTGTCAATAGATGTACGGCAAGAGGATCATCTTTTTAGGGTTGAAATGCCAATGTTCAATATATATATATATATATATATTGTTTATTTAATTCATTGTCTCTTTCTTTCCTCTTTCATTCCTTGTACTTCTTTTTCTCAGCTCCTTCTTTTTGAATCAACAAACAGTAGCATTCGCAATTGACAACATATGAACACTAGCCTCAGTCCTCCTCACCGGCCATCAGCAAAGGCGAATTCAACCAAGCACCAGAAACTAGGCGCTGCAGCAGTTGCAAAGACGCCGCCACGTAATGAATCAAATGAAGACGATGCTGTTGCTCATTCTGATGAAGGATCCCTCCTGGTGAGTTTAGCCGCAATTCACATGTAACTTTATATACTCGTTCTTAAACATGCGATTAGGATCTACTTGAGAGAGACTTCAAGTTAACCATCAGTGATGACTTGATGACAGATGACGATTCTGACATCGACGACGAGCAAGCTGCTTTTATAGGCTTAGCTCATGAGGTAAGAAAAGATCGTGGCAGCATTTAGACTTGTTATTTACCTTGTCCAAACACGACAGTCTGCATCAAGTATCCACCCATATAATATAGACACTAAAGAAGACAGCAGCATGTGCTACCATCCAGCTGCAACTTTGATACATGAGAATAATCAAATGATGGAGCAGCAACGAGGTACGTGTGATACAATACGGCTTCGCCTCCGCCCCACCACACCCCGCCACTTTTAGTCTGTATGTATGAATGTCAAAAAATTAAGGGACACATTGTTTCAAATGTTATAGGCCTTCTTGACAACAAGGAAAACACGCTGGAAGATGAGCTCTACGAAACAAGGTTGTCGTTTAGCAGAAGGCCATCTCAGTTATTGCAAGAAAACACCACATTAAATGCTCTGTGCCCCCCATCGCACGTTTTGAAGGCGCGTAGACTCTCCAAAACGATCATGAAACCTTCAGCCTCAACCCCAGTTACTGTTAAAGATAAAGATCGTAGATCGTCGATCTCAGATAACTACTCCAAAGAACTGAGCAGCCATAGTGCCGTCAGCCCGAGATTTATGGCCCTAAGAAAACTGAGCGAAGTTAGCAATGTAAGTGGGAAGCCCTGGCTTTCTACCGCAGATGATTAACTAATATTGCTATCATTAAAAATATGCTATAATGCTATCAGTTGCCCCCGCATTCTATATCATATTCTGCTGTGCCACCTGTTCCGCAGATCCCTTCAGCATCTGCTGATGACAAAACTGTACCTAGGGCAGTTGCAAATGATGATCAGCTGTTGACCAAAATTGACAAGATGCTTGAGTCACAGCTGCATTTTCATCTAGGTCAGATTGTATGGAGGGCGTCTGAAAACCATTTAGATGCTCGCCGTTTCTGGGAGGAACAGAAAAAGGAAATGTTTGGGCTTGCAGCGACATTGATCGGCCAAATGGACACACAAGTCGTTATGCAAAAGAGAATGGCAATTGAATCTACCAAAAACACTGAACGGATCGAAAGAGGTGAAGCCAATCTAGCCCTGTTACAGAAAGAACTAAACACATACATATCCAAATACACGGAAGCGAAAAGCCAGCTATTCGAATTGGAAATGCTAAAAACTAGAAATCTGCAACTCGAAAAGCAACATGAAGAAGATCTGAAAATCATTACGCACTTGAAAAAGGTTCCAGGCGTCAGTACGGACGAACCCCTCGCTGATTTAAAACCAGAAAATACCCAACTCCTGAAGGAAAAAGAAAAAAACCAGCAATTACAGGAACAAAACACTTTGCTTGAGCAAGAGAAAGAGAAGCAGGCCTTGGAAATAAAGCAGCTGAAAAGCCAGATTTTCCAGATAAATCAAAACAAGCTGCTGCCATCTGCCAGCACAACTATTATAGCCGATGGACTTGAGTATAATAACAATGATTCCAGCGAGAACAAGATAGATAATTGGGCCGACATTATGGAGTCTGAGGACAAGGCTAAAAAATGTGCCAATGAATGGGCACAAAAGCACAGAGAATTGCAGGTCAGTTACTTTGAATTGTGCTCCAAGCTACAAAAGAAGCGACAATTGCAAACAGACTACAAAAAGACAATCTATAATTTGAGTCAATCAGTGGTTGAAAAAGATGAAATAATTCGCCAGCTGAAACAAGCTCAAAATGTTGATAGGATTCAGCTGGACTATTTGCAAATGGAGCTGAATAACAATCACGAAAAAAGCAAGAGAAAAAAAGCATCTGAAACTGGAGGCTACACCACTGAGGGCGATTATCTGACATTCACTACGAAGATTAATGGCCAACCGTCAAAATACACTATAAAGATTCCTAACGTAAATCACTATGGCAACAAGGGCCCGGCACCTAATTGTAATACCTTGAACTCTTACGCAAGTGAATGGAAGCGGAGCAAAACCGAAAACTGACACAATACCCTTTAGTTCATATCTTATTTACACAAAATAGACTATACTGTAGTGCTATAATAATTTCACCAATATTATAATAAAATCGCGTATGATTTTCTCAATTAGCAAATTTTTACAATGATGGACTCGGCAACATCTGATGTTCAAAAGATAAGGCGATAAGACAACCAATTTTGAGGAGGAAGCCAACCCTTACAAAATGAATTAAGATTGCTGGGATTTACTATCTTACTAGGTAGGTTTTTATGGGTAAAGCTGGTTTCAATACCCTAATGCTCGCTCAACTAGAGAGATGTGCCAGCAATTGTTGAAAGCGCCAAATACACTCGCACTTCACACATACTGAGAGTTATAACAGCTCAGGATGTTATTTCAATTGAGGTGAAGGGCGCCTTTGAAACCCAATAGAGCAAAAGTCTCATGAAAGCAGAAAGACGGAGAATATGCAAAAACAAGCGAGGCCAATGATAACAGCAAGGGGCTGTGTGCAATGGCGACATTTTATTCAAATAAAAACAAAAAAAAAAGACAATATTGTACCTTTGCTTATCTTGAGTTTCTAGTATTTTATTGCCCAGGGTTAATAATCCAACACCACTTTTTACTCTGCCATTTACAAGATGCAATTTCTCAATGGCAGAGAAGCTTCCATCCTGGCAGCTCAATTAACAAACGAGCGTGTTTATGCAAGCGTCGACACAACCATGCCTCAGCTTACTCAGACAAATATTTGGAACCAAGCTGTCAAAACTGATCAAATTGAAGATCCCGTATTCCACCTAACAATCGCCATTGCTCATCGCCAACTGTCCAGTGCTGTTTTATCCTCTCAGATACTGTTGGCTGCTATCCCATATTTGTACACACTGGCTGCTGATGGGGCCCCCATAGTCTTGCATGTTGCTGCAGATTGTGGCCATTCCAGTACATACGCTGATTTCACCCAAATCATGTCTGTTAGACAAAGTGGTTTGGCATTGATCAGCGCTTCATCGGTGCAAGAAACTTATGACTTGTCGTTGATTGCTCAGTCTGTTTCTTTACGGTGCTCTACTCCCTTTCTCCATTTCTTTGACAGCAATCGTATTTCAGATGAATGTACCTGTATTCATGTTTTAAATCACCAAGATCTCTTAAAATTGCTTCCGGAGGCAGAGGTAAATGACAATTTCAAAAACAAGCCTGTACCAGAGCCGGCTACGAAGCCGTCGGCCTACCTTCAACACAAATCAAGCCTGGTACAAGGCGAAAATAAAGAGTCTTCTTCTCTGTTGGATGTTCATGCTGCTTTTAATCAAGTCGCTGGTGAATTTGCTGAGCTTACTGGCAGATGTTACGCCCCTTTAGAATATGTCGGTCATCCTAAGGCTGAGTATGTTATTATTGCTATGGGTGCTGGTGCTACTGTTATTGAGCAATCTTTGCGTGTCATTGCGGATACCGATCCTTCTTTCAAGGTGGGTGTGCTGAAGATTCGTCTATATCGTCCTTGGAGCAATGAAAACCTCTTGAATGCTCTGCCATGTAGTGTTCAAGGCATCGCAGTGCTCGAGCCCACTGACGATTATACCTGCACTTGCAACCCTCTCTTTTTGGATGTTGCTGCTGCTTATCAAACAGCCAGCATTGAAAATGTGGAAATTTTTAGCGGCCAATACGGCGTTGAAGATACTAATTTCACTCCCAATATGGTGCAATCCGTACTAAAGGCTCTGATGCGTAATAATCTAGATCGTCGATTTAAGGTTTCTTCTTTACCTACTGTATCTACCAATTTGCAAGTGGTTTCTTCTTCTACTACTGAACAGATTATCTTTGTGTCGAGCCCTTCTCTTGCAACTCAGTTTGCTTCTCATCACACTTTACTGGGCAAAGCTGCCCAAGCCTATACTATTAACAGCTCAGATGTAACGCATATACGTATTGCTCAATCACAGGAAGGTCCTTTCCTACCTTCTCTCATTCAATCCGCTGACGCTGTAGTTTTGGCTCACCTTCCTTTAAACCAAGATCAAGAAAAGGCTACTATTAATGCTATCCATGCCTTAACCAATAGTGGCTCTCTCATCATCGATGGAGAGGCTTCTGATCTTCCTGCTAGTATCAAGAACGCCGCTCATTCTCGACAAGCAATACTTGTTACCGTCCAAGACGTACCAGCGTCTTTTACAAGCAGCTGTTTATCTGATGTCTTGGGTGATCCTGAGACTTCTTTTATGGCTGTTCCTCATGAATGGGCCAACGAGCAGCAACCTTTGGCTTTCCAAAGCGATCAGCGTGGAAGCAGCATGTATCTGGAGCCAACTTTACCAGTGGAAACGTCTTATATCAAAATGCTTCATCAAGTCTTTGGGTCTCGGTTAGATATCGCCAACGCTTACCAAGCTTCTTCTATCTGGTCTCCTGACGTCTCGAGGCCTCACGCTGCTACACCTGAATTTGGATACGGGCGTGTCGTAAATCACATTCAAGAACGCTCTCGCTTGGTTGATTTTGTGATGAAAGTCATTCATAGCTCGACTCTTCCATTAGAGGCCACACGTGTTCTTTCTCAATGGCTGCTTCTGGTCAAGTCTCACCAGCCATGTGCTTCCAAGGTCCAAGAAGCTTCTGATGTGGTCGTTCGTGCACTGTCGTCTATTGCCAGCGAATTCCCTGAAGCGCAATCCATCCTGGACAAGAAAAAGCTGTTATCCACACAATCCAACTGGATAATTGGCTCTGATGCTTGGGCTTATGATTTGGGTCAATCAGGTCTTCATCATGTAATTACATCTGGTGATAATATCAACATATTGATCGTGGATACAGCTCCCTACTACACTACCGGTTTAGCCAAAAATGAACAGCAAAAGAAGGATATCGGGCTCTACGCTATGAACTATAGCTCTGTCTATGTCGCTTCTGTAGCTGTGTATGCCTCTTATACTGGTGTGTTGCAAGCTCTTATAGAGGCTGATGCTTACGAAGGACCTTCTGTTGTCCTTGCTTATTTGCCTCAGCTTTACAATGTGCCTAATCCTCTTGCTACCTTGAAGGAAACTAAAGCCAGCGTTGATACGGGAGCCTGGCCTTTGTACCGTTGGAACCCTGTTTCGGAAGGAGCCTTTGGTCAAGAAATTTTCACTTTGGATTCTCAACGCATCAAGAAATCACTGGAGGCATTTCTGGCAAAGGAAAACTACCTTACTCAACTGGTTTCAAGTTATCCTACCATTTCAAGTGCTCTTGTTAGTTCACTCGAATCTGTGAGTCGAAAACTCTTTGCTGTTTTTATTTTTGATAGCCACACTAATCACGGAATTACTGTATTGCTGTAGGATGCCAAAAAACGTCATGCTGAGCTGAAAGCCAAGGCTCGTACTGATTATGCTCGTTTGTTGTCAGGATTAGGCGGCAGCAGCAGTGGTGCTCCCCTCACTGTTCTTTTCGGCTCTGATAACGGTAATGCTGAAAGTGTCGCAAAGAAAATTGCCAGTCGTGCTAAATCAAGGGGCCTTCAGGTCAAGCTCATGGCGATGGACGATTACGAAGATATTCAAGAGCTTGCCAACGAGACAAATGTTGTTGTCATCTGTTCTTCTGCCGGTCAAGGTGAAATGCCCTCCAACGCTCGCAAATTCTGGAAGGCTTTGAATGGGCTGGTTATTGGCGATGTCAATTTTTCTGAACTCAATGTTTCTGTCTTTGGCTTGGGTGACAGCCACTACTGGCCTCGCGAGGACGATGCCATCTTTTACAACCGCCCTGGTAAACTCTTGGATGCTAAATTCGAAAATCTGGGCGCAACAAGACTTGTCGCCCTGGGCTTAGGTGATGACCAAGATGAAGACGGGTTCGAAACTGCTTTGGACGTCTGGCAGCCTGAGCTCTGGAAGGCGCTTGGTGTCAGAGATTTTGGTGCTGATAAGGACGAGCCTGCGTACACTGACAATCAAATGAAGGCCGATTCCAACTACCTTCGTGGCAACATTGCATCTGAATTGGTGGACAACTCTACTGGCGGTGTAACTGAGATCACACAAAAGCTGATAAAGTTCCACGGTGCCTATGTTCAAGATGATCGCGATTTGCGTGAGGAGCGTAAAGAGCAAGGTCTTGAGAAGGCCTTTAGCTTCCTTATCCGTGTTCGTACACCAGGCGGTGTGGCTACGTCTGCTCAATGGCTTGCTATGGATGCACTCGCTACAAAATATGGTAACAATACACTGAAATTAACCACGCGGCAAGCCTTTCAGTTGCACGGTGTTCTCAAAAAGAACTTGCGTACAACAATACGAGGCATTAACAAGGCTTTGCTTTCAACTCTTGCTGCTTGCGGTGACGTTAATCGTAACATTATGAGCACTGCTGTTACTGAAATCCCAGAGGTCCATGCTCAGGTTCAAGACATGGTTATTCAGCTGCGAGATCTACTGGCTCCAAAGACAAGTGCGTACCATGAAATCTGGCTTGATAACAGCATGGTTGCTGGCCACGCTGTGCAAGATTTCGAACCTCTATATGGTCCGTCTTACTTGCCAAGAAAATTCAAGGTTGCCATTGCTGTTCCTCCTAACAATGATGTGGATGTTTATGCCCATGACCTCGGCTTGGTAGCTATCGTTGATCCTCAAACAAAACAAGTTCTCGGCTACAATGTCCTGATTGGTGGTGGAATGGGCCAAACTCATGGCAACAAAAAGACTTATCCACGCCCTGCTTCGCCGATTGGCTACATTCCTGCCGATGCCGTTTTGAAGGTTGCAGAGGCTGTTGTCACTACTCAGCGCGATCATGGTGACCGGCTCAATCGCAAACACGCTCGTTTCAAATACACTGTGGATGATATGGGGACAATGGCTGTCAAAAAGGAGATTGAAGCTCGCAGCGGCGTAATTTTCGAACCAGAGAGACCCTACATTTTTAATGATAATTATGACCGTTATGGCTGGACTAAAGGCGTCGCTAATACTTGGAACTTTGGCATGTTTATTGAAAATGGCCGTGTCAAGGATACTCCTGACGTTCTCTGCAAAACTGGCTTACGAGAGTTAGCCAAATTCCATAAAGGCGAGTTTCGGTTGACAGCCAATCAGCATTTGGTGATTTCCAATGTTTCTGAAGCAGATCTCGAAAAGACCAAGGCACATCTGGCCAAGTACAAACTGGACAATCTCTCGTTCACTGGTATTCGTAAGGCTGCTATGGCTTGTGTTGCTCTTCCTACCTGCGGTTTAGCTATGGCTGAATCCGAGCGATATCTTCCTGAACTGATAACGATTCTTGAAAAGACAATGGAGGAAGCCGGCCTCAGTGATGATTCTATTGTGGTTCGGATGACTGGTTGTCCAAATGGTTGTGCTCGTCCGTACTTGGCTGAACTTGCATTCGTTGGTAAGGCTCCAGGAACATACAATATGTATTTGGGCGGTAACAACAAAGGTGAACGCTTGAATAAAATTTATCGCGAAAATCTCCAGGAGCAGGATATACTACATGAGGTCAATCCAATGATTAAAAGATATGCTCTGGAGAGAGATGAAGGGGAACCGTTTGGCGATTGGGTCATTCGTGCTGGCTATGTCAAAAAAACTATTACGGGCTTGGATTTTCATGCCACTGACTAATCCATTAAACATTTTGTAGTAACAATTTCTGATGACAATAAAACTTGGTTACTAATTTTCCTTCAAATAACCCTGTTAAATGATATTTTGTATATCCGGCTCGTTATCAAGTTGATCTTGAATAGAGACCTCTGCCCCTCTTTGTCCATGCTTTTAGCACAAGTATGTATAGCTTCTGTCAAGTCGAATAAATGCTCTTGTGTTTTTAAAACATTTTATTTAACGCCCAAATGTCAAATTGAGTATTTACATATTTAGGATCTATAATCTATCACTCTTCCCCTTTCTTCGTTTGCTGTTGTTGCTCCTTCATCAATTTCTCTGCCTTGAGTTTAGCCTCATCCTTCTTGATCTTTTCTTCTTGTGTGATCTCTGGTAGCCACTCCATCAAATCGCCCAATCGCTCGACCCCCTTATCGTCCACTATGATTTTACGAATAGCCTCGCCCTTTTCCTTGACTAAATCCTCTACAGTAGTCTTACTATCTTTGAACCATCCCAAGTTATCTGCGATGAGGTGACGGTTTTTACAGCCAGGACACTGTATCAATACGACACCCTTGGTATAAGAGTGCTTGGACATTGTATGGTGAGAACGCTCATTGCACACTTTGCATGTAAATCCAATAAGCATTTGATGCTTGCTGTCCAACTCGGGCTCCTGTTCTTTGAAAATAGATGTACTTGTGTGAAATGAAAGCTTCTGAAAGGTTACGAATAGTGGATTGCATGCTTCACTACGTTGAAGAAGAGCATATTTTGTAGGTTTTGTTTTGTTGAGAGCCTGGGAGTAGTGTCTTGATGATACAGTAGAAGTGCGGTTGAAGACCGTCAGTGGACCACGCATGCGGTGAAGCAATCTTATCATTATAAAAAATTGAAAAAAATAAAATAAAGGGAAGGCAAATAATGCATTTCTCAGATTTTTTTTTCTTTCTTGGAAATCAAGTCGCTCGGCGATCAATTAAAATGAACTTTTTGGAAGCATTAAATAGACATGCGACTGGAGCTATATGAATGACAATCTCAATGTATTCTGAAGAAAACTCCATTTAATAGCAACCATTATTTTTTTTTCTATGATTTTATTGACATTCTTTTGGATTTTTTGCTTCAAATTCAACGCCACTCGAGGCTTCTTGTCTGAACGACAAGTATTGACTATTGCCTTCCGATGTAATTGTTCAAACTGCCTTAGAAACCATCTTTTTATAGTTTGCTCTTCTTGCAAACAGTAAATCACAGCTAAATTTGATAGTTTTCAGACGTTAATATAAATATTTCTAGGCCGTTTCAGGAAGCCAGAGTAACACTGGCCAACTGCTCTCATCCTGCAGTAACTTTCTATCACTTTTTCTCCAACATTTCGAGATTACCGAAAAATTCAAATTTTTTCATGAGGTACCCCTTTAAAAAATTCATGGAAATCAATCAATCGAGTTTTTTGGGCCAAATTTGAGATTTTTTACCAAGATAAGTAGCAATCAAAATCAAGCCCACGACTCAGTACATGTAATGCAAGAGTCTAATTTGACGCTCAATAAGCCAAATTAAGACTTGGTGGCCAAAAATGGTATTTTTGATTTTTCCAATTAGCAAAATATTTTATTAGAAATATAGTAACTATACTACTACCATTAGATGCGTAATAAAAAAAAGTAGCTAAAACAATTAAAAAGCTACCCACTCTATCTATAGCATTCTTTGACAAATCTTTGAAAGTGTGTGTTTTTTTTTCGTAACCTTCCAAATTTGCTCAAAAAGAAACAAAAATCACGGACGGTGTTTCAATTGTTTTCTTTGTGATCATCTCCAGTTGATTAGCCATTTACTCTGCCAGTGTTGACATCTAGTCTCGACTTGTGGATACTAGCACCATCCATTACTAAATAACTTTTTTATGTTTTAAAAAAAAACTCAATCTCATCCATAATACTTGCTATTATTTTTATATTTCGCGGCATGGAGCAGCAATCTTCCATATCTTAAGGCCATTGTAGATGTGTAAGTCTGTATTTTGATTTTCTCTGTTTTATTTATAATATATACGATGAGTAGCTGAATAGTTTTAAGTGCGGAAAAGGTAAAATACAAGAGTTTTTAGTTAATTTGTAGGAATACCAGTATATTCATCAAAACCCAGCGACAAATTCAAGTTTTGCAAAGCTTGAGTGGCAGCACCCTTCAATAAGTTATCGATTGTGGTAGTAATAACAGCACGGCGACCATCAGGATGAACGTTGAATCCACCTACAAGAACGAAATGCTTACCAGCATTATCACGAACAAGGGGCTCACCAGATTCCAGCACTTTAACAAGTTGCTCGCCTTGGTAGAATTCCTCAAAGGCTGACTTGATATCCTGGCTAGACATAGTCTTGTTCAAAGGGACATTTACTGTCAACGCAATACCTTGGAACCAAGATGCAACATGAGGGATAAAGTTGACTGATGTACCGAGTTGGTACGAAACTTCACGCTCATGGATGTGGTTCGTCAAAGAATAAGGAATCAAATTGTCCTTCAAAAATGCAGGATCATTCTTGGGAGAAGGCTTGGTACCAGCGCCAGAGTACCCTGAAACACCAAAGACGGTAGGAGCAGAGTGTTTGTCAAGGAAAGAAAGGAGGGGACGGAGCGACATCTGGGCACCAGTGGCATAACAGCCGGGATTAGCAATGCGAGTTGCTCCCTTGATATTTTCACGGTTGAATTCAGGAAGACCGTAAGTCCATGTAGTATCGAAACGATAATCAGCGCTTAAATCAACCAAAACCTTTTCGGTGGATTGACCAGACTTGACATCTTGATTGACTTGTTTGACAAAGGGGGTGCAAATGCCATTAGGCAAGGCCAATACCCAAGCATCTACTTCTTCTTGAGCCTTAAGATCTTCGGGTTTCAAGTTCACATAGGTCAAATCAGCCTTGGTGTAGCCTTCGAGAGGCTTCCCTTCCAACTCACGGGAACTGACATGTGTCAAGTTTAAATTAGGGTGAGAGTTGATCAGATTAATCAACTCGCGACCAGTATAGCCACGCGCACCAATCAAACCAACATTCTTGGGGCCAGAGGCGCTTGCAAATCCACGACGAGGCATGTACTGGAAAGTGTTGCTACGAAAGGTGGAGAAAGAGCGAGTGCCAGATGGAATACCAGCCTTTTGAGTGCTAATGCTGTCAAGTGTTTGCTTGACTGTGTCATTATCAGAAATACCATAAAAGAAAGTCGTAGAGCCATCTTGAGAGTTTCTGAGAGAACCGTCAGCACGCTCGAAATGCCAAGAGGGATCAAGGTTACCTTCCTTGGCCCTATTATCAACACGCCATGTCAAGGTATCATTATCTTTGCGGATAGAGTTCCACAAATTCTCTGTAACATTGTTTAACACAGCAGTTTTGCTTGTCAAAAGCTTCTCCAGTACGGCAGGCTTGGAAGAGTCCTTGGGATCCTTTGTAACAATAGCCAATACTTGTCCAGGCTCATCAGTGTATATTTGAACATCCTTTTGTTGGAGAGAACGAAGGTAGCTTGCGACAGATCCCTCTCCAGCTTGAATAGAGGGATCTTCAGCCTCCATAATACGACGAATCTTATCAGGGTCAACCTCGTCGAGCTTGTTGTGCTTGAACAGCTTGTGACCACGACGGATCAAAGTACCAGCACCAGAATCAGTAAATAATTCCTTGTGCAAATGGCCAGCAGAAATGATAGCAACAGATGAAGATCTAGGGAGGCCGTCCAAGAGTTCTTTACATTGGCTTATCTTGAGTTTGGTGCCGTATCGGACCCAGGGTTCCTTGAGGAGATCTTCGTATTCCTAAATACCCAATTAACATATGATATCAGTATTCCATCTATATTTTTTTTTTTTTTTTTTTAAAAAAAAACATCTTATCAGCTCTCTTGTCCTACCTCGTCAAGGTTGATAGTATCGATCTTTTTGCCTGTTACACCGTGGTAGAGGCCATTCTTTTCATTTAAGAAGACAATCTTCAAAGGTTCCAGAACTGTTGCCAATTCAGCAGCGGCAACATCAGCATTGACATTCAAAATTTGGCCGGTGGGTGTTTCAGCAAGAGAAGTCAAGATGGGAAGAGCGCCAGCACGGATAGAAGACTCGATGACTTCCTTGTTGACGCCGGTGATCTTTCCGACATAACCATACTTGTCTTTATCGAGATAATCAGCAACGAATACTCCTCCAGGGATAGGTCTAGCACGGGTTCCATGACGTTCAAGGGCATCCACAAGCTTCAAATTCTCTGCCATGAAAACTTTGCGAGCAATTTCAAGAGTTTGAGGATCTGTAATACGGATACCTTCCTCATATTGAGGTTCGACCTTTGCTTCTTCGAGCAAATGGTTCAATTGAGGCCCAGCGCCATGGAGAACAATAGGATAGAGACCAACTCTATTCAAAAATGTCAAAGCAGAAGCAAGTGTTTCAAGTTCATCTGTTAAAACAGCGCCTCCAACTTTGATTACAGCGAACTTTTGAGACTCGACAGACGAGAAATGGCGAAGGTATTGCTCAACCTCTTTGCGGGAGCCAATGTTGTATAAAAGCTTTGTGATAGTTTCCTATATCAGCGTCAATTTTATCCACTCTCGTAAAACATCACTGGTGATCTCAGATCCCTTCTTAAATAGTTCAGTAAAGAAACTGCACATACCTTTTCAGCAGTGGCACTAGCATTGGTATATTGACGTCTTTGGCTCAATTGTCGTCTGGAAACAATAGCAGCAGCAGGTCTAGCTGCAGCAATTGCACTAGATCTTTGGGCAATACGAGAAACACTGCCTGCAAGTGTTGATTTTCGAGCAATTGAAAGCATCCTATCTATCTTCAAAATATTCTTGTTTTCTTCAGGAAAAGGCAAGAGGTCAAAGAATCAACCCACAGAGATTGAGAAAAGAAAAAGAGTAGAAGGAAAGGCTGTTTATACCTGTCTTTTGGCCTTCTTAAATGCAATCCAATGCCATGTTGAAGAAGCTTGGTGACGTTCATCGGAGTTGCCTAAAGCAGGTTCACGATGACTCACAAACTTGTTGATTATCGCCTGTGTCTTCAATACTGTATCATGTAGCAGGTTTGGTGCCTCCATTCGGCCAAGACCCCTTTTTAATCTGTTGTCCAAAAAATTACATTTAAATGTTGGTTTCTTATTCAAATTTGAATAACACTCCATCAAAGGCATTTGGGAATCAACCAGCCCTGCTCAACTATTCTTTACAGAATATTAAAATCAGATTTGAGCTGCAGGTTACATGTTTTATATTATTCTGTTTTTGTATGCATTCAGAATTATCGAATTATGGGGCAAAATGGTTGGATAAACCGCTTCAACTTGGCCATGCGTAACTATCATATACCATCACATTTGTAGAGTAAAACTTGAAAGTGAGGAGCGCAATATAATTTATATTGTATGTATATAACTTATTACTAGTATCTAAAGTCTAATTCAGTATTATCAAGACTGAATAATAAATAGTCCAGTTATGCCAAGTGTATATTTCGATTGCAACGAGCCCTTTTGTATCATAGCATGAAGTCAAGTGAGTTTATTAGGTATATCAATACGGATATAAATCTTGATTAGAATATTAAATTAGCAATCTATAGCCGTTGTCAATGAAGTGGTGAAAAGTTTGAAACAAAACTACGAGGATTTCAACGTTTCTCGTAGTATTATTTATAAGTTCACGAAAACGCAGTGAAATATGTCTATTAAGCAAGCACAGCTTCATTCTGTAAATTAAATTGATTACAGACTAGTAAAGACTTGATCCTCATCGAGCATCTTTTGGATGTCAAGCCGGAGGAGTGCCTTTCTTTGGACCCATATCCAGTCTCAATCTTATTTCCATTCCATTCAGTTTGGTGTACAACTCCACTATTCGTATCATGTAAGCATCTGTTTCTGGACCTTTCTCTTTATTACCAATATTACCCTTTTCTGTTTTTTTTAGTAATTTAATGTCGTTTTATTGTTAATTGTGTAAAACGCCCAGGTAGCACTTTTTCCCGAATCGTATTGTAATCACAATGTTATGAAACTTTTTGGGAGCAGAATCACCTCCACCTTCGCGTGGTTACTTCCGTCAGTAGAAACTTTATTGTTTTGAAGCTAAGAGAGGCGCAATGTCTTCATATCCCAGAATGGTGTATATTTATTGTAAATTTGGTTTACGTTCCAAAGTTTAGAATTGTTGCTTTAATTTTTTTTTTTTTTTTTTTTTAAACATTATAAGAAAACAATGTTTAGTGATTTAGAGGACAAAAACAAGTAATTCAAGGTGATGCATTAAACTACAAGGTACCTTTCAATTACATATTTGCATAGTTTGGAGCAAGTTTTTCTACTTTTTAAGGTGCCATCAGATGAAGGAAGCGACTCAGATGAAGGTAGCGACTTTTCTGATTTTTTTCAGAAAAATATTTTTCAAATTAGAGCGTTAGATCATCAGGCTAGGTACAGACGTAAAGGTACTACCATTAAAGATCTAAGAAGCACACCATTCAAATAAGCTAAATTGCAATAGTTTTTCGCATGAATTGGGTAAGCTATGGCTTCTCAAAGCTAATGCTTTCTTTAAAAAAAAAAATACCGTTTTTCTTTGATAGCGGCGATTAAACACGTCCAAAATCAGGAAGGAAAAATTCTTTCAAAAACTCCATTTGTACAATTGAAAAACAAAATTACTTCTTTAAGGCAAAATATCATCCTCTGACACTATGCATACCACGGCTGTCAGTCTATGAAAATAGCTGTATATTTGGGCACACTACACGATGTTGTTATTTTCATAATCCCCGTATGCATATGGAAAGAATTCTGCACAAAACCCTCAAAAACAGATTAAGAGGGAAAAGTCAACGTTTTGCTTAATCAGAGCGCATTTCCAGTCTTTCAGATCAAGGAGTGGTCTTTTACGATCATTTTCCTCTAATATATGATATAGTAAAAAGTTGCATTTTTGAGGTCAAAATCGAGGATAATGTATAATCAATGATTTTGGATGCGTGGATACAAGCAAAAAATCGAAAAAATCTGTCATTTTGCATCGAAAAAAAAATCATGCTCAAATTGCACCAAAATCATATATAATATAGTTTTTTCCCAATGGATACTATTTCTGGTGTTTTCAGACCACTTTTAATTATCAAAATCAATCAGAAAATGGCATATAAAGCTAAAGTTCTTGCTTTAAGGCTGTAAAAAATACCTATCTGGAGATGATATCATGTCAATATCAATTCTAATACATAACAGTGCTCTATAAAATAAGTATGTTTAATACCACAAGTATACCTTTATTCATAGTAATATTATCAAGCAGGTGGGGCTCATCGAGCTGGAAGCAGAAGAGGATAATTAAAGAATAGAATTTTTTGTTAAAAAAAACCCTTGTTATTTGTGAATAATTCATGAGTTGCTAATTGCTAGTGACAGAGAAGCCCTTTTACCATTGTTGCTTATAATAATGCTTAATGTCAGTTCTCGAATTCCCTTTTTTGTGATTTTATTGCTAAACATGTAAAAATAGAGGTTATAATTGAGGTTGAGGGTAATTTTACAAACAATAGTTAAACTTCATAATAAGTTTCTGGTAGATTCCAGGTTCTAGGCATTATACTGTAGAGTATCAAATTCTAAATAGGGGATACTTCGCTATACCAAACATATTTTTGTCCGTTATAAAGAGTCCTGACTGTATATTCTTTCCTTGATGTTGATTATGCTGACTTAACTCAACAGATGTAACATAAGATGACAATTCGAAATTAAAAAAATAGAGATTGTCATTTGCTTGAATGTGCTATGATTTTTGAAAAAATACTTAGATATCTAAAGTCTAACGAATGAATATCTGAAATAATTTATCAACATTAAACACTATGAAATTCAAACAATTTTGTATTGTGGCCCGTTGATGATTGTTCAGATTCAGGTATCTGAAGTACATGTCGATAGTGTCGATAAAAGAGTTTCACTGTATTGACAAATAAGATAGTAATGAAACCAAGTAGTGATTTCTTTAAAAATACTGTTTGATCAAAAATAAAATAATTAGGGCATCGCAATTTCGCATATCATTATAAAAAATAGAAATCTAAAAATGTGATTGTATTTAATACTTCTTGTCCCTACTTGAAATTCTTTAGGAGACATTTCTTCTCCCTCAGAAACTTCTCAGCTCTTACCCGAAATAAAAGGGTTGTTATCAGAAACCGTAACATATACTATCACAAACACCATGACATTTATCATTTACTTGAACTTTTTTTTTTTTTTTTTTTTTCAGAAACCGTATTAAATTATACCATAGCATGTCTTTGAACTCCTACAGATGCCCAATAAGACGTGTTCATCTTTGATAATTCTTAATAAGGAAGTGGCCATCTAAAGATTTTCCTTTATATATTTCAAGTTTTCTGTCAATCTTAGATGTTCTCTTTCTCATTAGGTTTATTAAATAAATTTTAAATTACTCATAATGGTTGATAGGTAAGTCTAATGATATAAAGCGTTTTTGTTGTACTCGATGACCAACACGAAATGCTTCTAGAAAGATTCTCTTGCTCGGATCAGGCTTCGTGGCCGCCCCTTGTGTTGAATATCTCGTCCGTAAACCCGAGAATAAGGTCACCATCGGTAAGCACGAATTCGTCTTTCAATTCGCGTAAAAGTGATTAATTACGAAAACCATATATTAGCTAGTAGAAGACTCGAAAATGCCCAAGCTTTGGCCAAGCAATTTCCTGGTACTGTCGCCGTTTCTTGCGATATCAACGATCAAAAGGCCATTGAGGATTTGGTTGCAGAGCACGATGTTTCCATCAGGTAGGTTTTATTTGGTTGTTAGTTTATCCGTGGCGTGCCTAACCACTGTATCGTCAGCTTGATTCCTTATATCTACCATGCTTTGGTTATCAAGGCTGCTGTCAAACACAAAAAGAATGTTGTCACCACTTCTTACGTCTCTCCTGCTATGATGGAACACGATCAAGCGTGAGTTTTGATAATCTTGTTTTCTTTAGCCAAATGAAGTTAGGTGCTCATTTATTTTGATTTTTTTTTTAGTGCCAAAGATGCAGGTATCACAGTTATGAACGAAATTGGTCTTGACCCTGGAATTGATCATCTCTATGCGGTCAAGACTATTGAGGAAGTCCATGAGCAAGGTGGCAAGGTAAGCAATTGCCATACGTAAATAAGAAAAATGGTGAGTAACCTCAAGTTCAATTTAATGTTGTAGCTTAAAGAGTTCATCTCCTTCTGTGGTGGCCTTCCCGCTCCTGAGGACTCCAACAACCCCTTTGGTTACAAATTCTCTTGGTCCGCTCGTGGTGTCTTGTTGGCCTTGAAGAATACTGCCAAGTATCTCGAAAAGGGTAAGGTTGTTGAAGTTTCTGGTACTGCCCTCATGGACTCTGCAAAAAAGCTGAACACGGGCTATCCTGGTTTCGCTTTTGTTGGTTACGGTAACCGTGATTCTACTCCTTATGATAAACGCTATAACATTCCTGAGGCCGAGACTATCATCCGTGGCACTATGCGTTATGATGGTTTCTGTCAATTCGTCAAAGCCCTTGTTATTCTTGGATTCTTGAACGAAGAAGAGGAGGCTCATTTGGCTGCTGATGCTCAAGACATTACCTGGAGCCAAGTTATTGCCAAGACTGTTGGAATCGACAGCAACTCTGAACAAGACTTGAAGGCTGAAATTATCAAGAAGTGTGATCTCGAAAACAATGACCGAAAGGATCAAATTTTGGATGGTATGCGTTGGTTAGGCTTCTTTAGCAACTCCAAAGCGCACCGTCGTGGTTCCCTGCTCGATACTTTATGTGCCACCCTTGAAGAAAAGATGCAATATAATGACAATGAGCGCGATTTGGTCTTTTTGCAACATCGTTTCGAAATCGAACTCAAGGATGGTTCACACCAAACTCGTACCTCCACTTTGGTTGAATACGGTAAAGTCGGTGGCTACTCTGCAATGGCAAAGACTGTTGGTGTTCCTTGCGGCATTGCCACTCAACTTATTCTGGATGGCAAGTTGACTGCCACCGGTGTTTTAGCTCCTATGTCTAGTGAGATCAATAACCCTATCATTGAATTACTAGAACAAGAGGGTATTGGAATGATTGAAGAAATCCTTTAAAACTAATTGTATAAAATTGATATATATTTGCATATATTATTTGAATGAATCAAAAAAGAAAAACTATCTGTGTTTGCCTGGAATATGCTTTTATGCATACCAAAAGGGTATTTCGTGGCCTTTTTTTTGTGCGGGTTCTATTTCACTAGGTGCTGATTGTTTCACAAAATATTTAAGGAATTATTGTCTGCCATTATTGTAAGGTTTCCCACTGTTGCTTGCTTTTATAGAGTCAAATCAAACAACCCTCTTCAGATAAAATCTATGACTTCATGATAGCAAAGTTCAACAGACATCATTATATTTGGACAACGGTGTTGCCATACAATTAGCTTTACGAATTTTTATTAAATTTAGCGAGAATCAGACTAAAAAAACTATGCTGATAAAATCTCTACTTGAGGAAGGGATTTTTTTTTTTTTTTTTTACATGAATCTATTTTTTTATACAGTGTTATTTTACATCATACCACCCATTCCTCCCATACCGCCCATACCGCCCATAGGCATGGCAGGAGTAGCAGGAGCCTTAGCATCAACAATCATGCATTCGGTTGTGGTAAGCAAAGAGGCAACACCAGCGGCATCGACAAGAGCAGTACGGACAACCTTGGTAGGATCAATAATACCACGTTCAATCATATCAACGTATTCATTTGTGGCAGCATCATAGCCAAAGTTGGAGTTACCAGATTGATCTTCCAAAATCTTGCCAGCAACAACGGAACCCTCACCACCAGCATTGTCGACAATAGTTCTGCAAGGACGTTGAATGGCTTGGCGAATAATGTTGATACCGAGTTGTTGATCAAAGTTGGCGCCCTTAACCTCCTTAAGAGCATTGGCAGCCTTCAAAAGGGCAACACCGCCGCCGGGAACAATACCTTCCTCAACAGCAGCACGGGTAGCACAGAGTGCATCGTCAAATCTATCCTTCTTCTCACCAACTTCGACCTCAGAGGCACCACCAACACGGATGACGGCAACACCACCAGAGAGCTTAGCAAGACGCTCTTGGAGCTTCTCCTTTTCATAATCAGAAGTGCTAGAATCTTCGATAGCACCGCGGATTTGTTCACAACGTTGAGTAATAGCGTCCTTGGAACCAGCACCGTTCAAGAAGACGGTATCTTCCTTGGTAATAGTGACGGAACCAGTGGTACCGAGAAGTTCAGGGGTAGCCTTGTCCAACTTGGTATCGAGCTCGTCAGAGAAGACGGTTGAGTGAGTGAGGACACCGAGATCACCCAAAATGGATTTGCGGTTGTCACCGAAACCAGGAGCCTTAACAGCGGCGACTTGGATTTGACCACGGAGCTTGTTCAAGATACAAGCAGCAAGAGCCTCGCCATCGAGATCTTCAGCAACAATCAAAAGAGGACGGCGTTGAGTGGCAGACGCTTCAAGAGCGGGCAAGATGTCTTGGAGCAGAGAAATCTTCTTTTCAGACAACAAGATCAAAGGCTTTTCGAATTCAACCTTTTGGGTCTTGGTGTCGGTGATGAAATAGGGGGAGATAAAACCACGGTCGAATCGCATACCTTCAGTAACTTCCAATTCGTCTTCGATAGTCTTACCGGCTTTGACAGTGATGACACCTTCCTTACCGACACGCTCCATAGCTTGGGCGATCATGCCACCAACATGTTTGTCACCGTTAGCGGAGATAGTAGCAACCTACAAAGAAAGGTCAGGTAATCATGCCAAATGTTCTAATGAGAAAAACCACTTACTTGAGCAATTTCAGCAGAGGTAGTTACGACCCTGCTGTTAGCCTTCAAGAATTCAAGGACATTGTCAACAGCAAGTTGAGCACCACGGCGAAGATCCAAGGGATTGCAACCAGCGGCAACATTCTTGACACCTTCAGTGAAGATGGCGCGAGCCAATACAGTAGCAGTAGTGGTGCCATCACCAGCAATTTCATTAGTCTTGCTAGCAACATCTTGAACAAGTCTATTGATTTGTTTTTCATTAATTTTTTTTCTCACGCCCCTCCATGTACATCTCTCAAATCCTCATGTTGTTTACATTACCTGGCTCCCAGATTTTCAAACTTGTCTTCCAAGACAATTGACTTGGCAACAGTAACACCATCCTTGGTAATTTTGGGAGAACCATAAGGTTGCTCAATGAGGACATTGCGGCCTTTAGGACCAAGGGTAACAGCAACGGCCTTGGCAAGGATGTCAACGCCCTTCAAAAGACCAGCGCGACCATCAACACCAAACTTGATTTCCTTGTGGGTAGAGTAGAGACGGTTGAGGATACCAGTTGTGCTACGAGCACGGGTAGATTGAAGTGCCTTGGCAGCGAGTCTGTTCATTTTTATGTTTTTGAAAGAGAATAAAGGATGGCGAATTTGATGGGAAGGGGGCCTGAAAATATACGTTTGACATCCAGAGAGATTGCTCTGCCCCACCCAGTCACGAGGAGATGGCTGTTTGAGCAAAACTTCAATGCTGATAAACCAATAAAAAGCTAAGAGAATCGACTGGAACTTTCTCCATTGCCCAGAAGATTCACCTTGATTGCTTTCAAACAGCCAGGTTTTTTTTTTCTGCCCTCATTGCGAGCGATCCAGTTATCTGTCAAAAGGTTGCGTAGCAACAGCTGTTGATTTACTTCAGTTCAATTTGCATTTACTTTTACATTTTTATGAATGCCTAGGTCAATTGAGCATGTTTCACATACAGGGTGTGCGTGTGTGATAATAATTTGGGTTAGGTTTCTTCTTGTTTGTCTCTCAAATTTAAAGCCATGACATATTCACTAAATCATCGAATTTAAATGGGAATTTCGATGTAGGCTTTAGACTTTTTCCTTCTTCTTTCTCATAAAAAACATAAATGAATCATGTTAGTGGGAGATTGCATATCATCACCTTTTCTTAATGCAGAGCTTGTAAACTCTCCTAGCCAATACTCGAAATTGGATAGCTATGATCAGAAACAAGAGTTGGAAAACAACTTCTGCAGAGATTTTGCATGCTGTGGGTTGCAATTGAACAATTTGCATCAGCTGTTAGAGCATTACGAAGAGTATCATCTTGCTCGCAACAGTAACAGCAGTTGCAGTGAAGATGAAGAGAGAGACCAGCTGCAGCTGAGATCAATGATCCCTCTTGACTTATTTCAGGCTGGATCATTCATGCAAAATAGCTGCACACCTCCTCCAAAGAAGCATTTAACGATTGCCGATCTAAACATGCTGGAAAACGCACAGAAATACGCACCAGAAGCCAAGATGCAAACTGTAGGTACTATAGTGGATGGACTACATACGCCTAGCTTAAGTCCGAGTGAAAGCGCAGTAGCTTATGGAAGCCAATTCTTGGATCAAGAAGCTACTACGCAAAAGTCCAAGAGCAGCAATAATGGTTAGCACTAAATGATACTGACAGCTGCGGCAATGTGTCTAACATGGTAGTAGATACAGTTGAAAAACCATATCGATGCCTGGTTGAAGACTGTGATAAAGCATACAAGAATGCCAATGGTCTCAAATACCATAGGTTACATGGGCATTGTCCTCCTTCTGAAAGCAGCGATGCTTTAGACGCTAATAAACCTTATATTTGTTCGCTGGGAAACTGTAGGAAACGATACAAGAATCTAAATGGACTCAAGTATCATATGCAGCACACTCATATGATCAAAATCCTCAATCTCACTTCAGACATGTTTGAGAAGAATGAACTTGTAACTACCAATACTACTACTCTTTCACAACAAGCAGACGGACCAACAACCCATCATGGCCTTAAAAGAAAATTATCATTCTCATCATTATCATCCGCATCTTCATATCAAAGTTGCTTATAATAACTGTATTATTCTGTATATAATATAAATAGATATATATGTAAAGACGTGTTTAAAATATATAGCATTTCAAATTGGAGAACGTTCTTTGGTTTTGCTATATCTAAGAATACGGTGTGGTAAATGTCCACATGATGAACAAAGGATTTATTGGATTCAAAAAGTGTTTATCATGTAATGGAATGTAATGGCGCTTATGGCGATAAATGATATAACGGCTAAATGTAAATCAATATCCATGGCTTTCAATTTGGACATTTTCCTTGAAGTCTCATAGCGATGAGCAGAAATCCCATTTTCAGCTACAAACATATGCTCCTCTGCAAGATCAATGAATTAGCGTATGCACAAACTATGATACGTTGAAACTTACCAATCAAATCTGCAGCGTAAGATTTTCTACGGTGTCCAAATTGAGCCAAAATTTTCATGCGTGTTAAATTCCTAGCTACATGGCCATCTGCGTCAAACAAAAGCTCGTCAAGTTGAGTTTTGAGCAAATCAAAAGTGCAGCCGTCCCGTTCGTGCACACGGGCCACACCTGCTACTGACAGAGCACGGCCAACAAGCTTTTGATCGCCAACGTAAGGATGGACCAAAAGAGGCACTCCGTGAAAGGTTGCTTCATTTGCACTGGTTGCTCCTCCATGGCTTACAAACAATGCTGTAGACGGATGTCCTAGAACAGAGAATTGGCTAGCCCATGAGGGCATGAATACATCCTGGGGAAGGCTATTCTCAAATAGGGGCGCTGGAAATTCAAAGGAAGAGGCTGTTGTTTTGAGGTTCCACACTGTATTAGGATTCTTGGACTCAAACCTAGACACTTGCTCCTTGAGTCCAACCCAAATGACACCGTCCAGCTGCTTACGTTCAATCTGGTCAAGTAGGGAGCTCAACAAAAGCTCGATTTCATACTTGAATGGTAACACAATTTGGCCAAAAGCCACGTAGGCAACTTTCGAGTGTGCATCCAAGAATTCTCTCTCTTCAGGGCTCAGTTGCTTCTGTTTAGAGCTTACAATGGGGCCCACCATGTGAGTCAAAGGGCCCAAGTTCTGTGAAGGGGTAAATCCGAAATAAGAGTTGATCAGCTTGAGCGCATTGTCCCATTGCTTGAATCGATTCAAGCCCAAAGCAGGAATGCCAAATTGTTGACGAAGCTGGTCAAGTTCTCTCAGCTCTGGGTAAAGATGGTAAAGCGTCTTTACAAAATCAACGTATTTATGGTGGAATCTCTGCCACAAGGTCATGTTTTCAGATGTGGCATGCTCTGTTGTTCCCAAACCATTCATGTATGGCACACTGATGTCTTGGTGAAGAATGCCCGTGCATGTGATGGCAAAAGGCTTGTTGAATTGGACAGCAGTATCAATGCAAGGGTCATCGAATGCATCACATATAAAGAAATCAGGCTCGATGCTGAGATTTTGGCGATAAAATCTCATTTCATCAGTGTAAGCACTGTTCAAAAGCCTGCGAATAGTTTTAGCGATGGTATAGAATGGCATGTCAAGTAGATCGTCTACAATGGTTGCAGGGTAAATAGTGCGGCCAGCAGAAACTGCTTTGATATTAAGATATGAGTCTGCAAGATGAAGCTGGTCATCTCTTGTTACGTAAGTCAAGTTGTGGCCACGATCAGCGAGGACACTGCCTATCTCCAGTACCCATCTAGCATGCTACCAGCGGTTTTAATGACTACAACAACATATGCATACGTTTCCAACTTACTGATGAACCACCTATGGACGTTGCTATAACAATATTCTTGGGCTGACGATCAAAAGTTACGTCTTGCTCGTTCAGGTAGTAGTAGGTTGCATCATTCACAACTGGAACGGTGATTTCAGCATTTGAGCAGGCTGCAAAGCTCAATGCCAATGCAAGTGTAACTGCAGTTGAAGGCAACATTAGGATCAGATCGTTATTCTGTAACCTTGCCTTATGCTGCCCAATTTATATGTTCTCGGGAATAGCAAAAGGCATAAAGTTTATCGTTATGCCGCTCAATACAAAGTTTATCAAGACTAAGGAAGAAGGATAGGGAGGCTTTATCATTAGGAAATAGGCTGGAGTTTTATTTACAAGTTTCTTTTGGCTTCTCTTTGATCAATCTTCCTCTGTCTTGCTCTTGACACGAGCTCAAATAATGATTTTCCATTTTGTGCCCTCGGATTGTCTCTTTCGTTTAAAAAGTATGCCAAAGTTCCAACTGTGAGCGAAAATACAATATCGCCAGACCTTGCATAAAGCTATTAATCTGAATTTCGACTGTAAATACTACACACAAGCCTTACCTTGAGATGAGATACTGGTATTTAATAGGGGCAGACATCGTTTGCTTGAGCGATACAAGGAGAAAGGATACTTTATAAAATAACCCGGGGTTTGCAACATTTGAAAGCGGGTGAGGGAGGGGGGTGCAAATTAAGCCACGAATAACAGTGCCTTGATGCAGTTCTCGGAATTTTCAAAGCGAAACTACAATTCAATGTTTACTCGATGCCGAACTAAAGGATTGGTAAAGCTGGTTTTCTTTATACTGATTGTGGTCAAATACAATTAGTATGGTGAATTTACTACTGAATGGAGTTATATCTCTTCTGGGAAATTTCAGTCATGTACAAACGAATCGTGTTATCGAGCCATTAAATATTGATCGAATAGAAACAATTGGCAAACGCTTGTACTAATATACAGAAATTTGAGTTTTACATGAACCACTCATTCATCCAAATATTTATAAATTTTGCAGAATTTTGCCATTCTAAGTTTGCGTTCACTATTTCTCAAAATAAATAGGCAAGATGAACATCTGTAGCTGTAAATGTACTTGCACAACAAATCAGCAATTCAAGGAAGGCTCGCTTGATTCGATAGGCAAACCCAAAGATCATGAGATACCCGGTTAGATTCGAATCCTGAAAGCTCCAATGCCGACTGTATAGTATTGATTGCTTCCTAAAATACTGTACCTTATCTTGTCGTACAAACCAATGCCTTTGCATAGTTTGCTTCGTGACTGAAAAGATCGAGTGGCGGATTCATTTCTTGTGCTGTCAAATGTTCGAAAACTTTTTCCGTTCTTTTTTTTTTCTTCAACTTATAGAAAATGTCTGAACAACAAATTATTGCTCCATCCTCAGGTCTCTTCACTTGCATTTCATGCCAAGTAGCTTTTCAATCGGCTGATGGTCAAAGGAACCATTACAGATCAGACTGGCACAGATACAATCTGAAGAGAAAAGTTGTGAGTCTCCCTCCTGTCACATCCGAGCAATTTAACAGTAAAACTGAAGGTTAGTATAAGCAGGGGCTGTTTTTCTTTCCATGACAGCATCTGACAGTGTGCAGCCCGTGATACAAAGGAAGCTGAAACCAAAAAGATTGTCGAGACAACAAACAACTACTGTCAGACATGTCGCAAGACATTTGGATCCAACAATCAGTATGACAACCATATGCAGTCAAAGAAACACAAGGAAGTCGCTGCCAAACAGGCTTTGAAGCAGGAAGAGTTCAAGCAAGAAAAACAAGTTCCAGCAAATATCGAGAAACAAGTAGACCTGAGAATCACAGAGGAAACCACCGAAGAAGAGATGCTGGCTATGATTGATGAAAAGATCAAGACTGCACCTCGTCTTGAAGAAACAGACTGCCTCTTTTGTTCACACAAAGCAGACTCATTTGAAGACAACATGACACACATGACCAACGTACACAGTCTTTTCATACCTGATATTGAGTTTTTGGTTGACCTGAGGGGCTTGATTCGCTATTTGGGCGAGAAAATCACAGTTGGTAACGTTTGTATCTTTTGTAATGGTAAGGGCAGAGGCATGAGATCAGTGGATGCTGTTAGAAAACACATGGTAAGTCTGGCAAGGGTGAGACGAGATTTGTCGGATAATCTAATTCTTTGGAAATAGAGCGACAAGGGCCATTGTAAAATTGCGTATGAAGAGGACGACGATGCTGCTGAATTAGTTGATTTCTACGACTTTTCATCTTCTTATCCTCAAATCGAAGGTGATGAACGAGAAGTGGACATCGACGCAGAATTAGGACAACTCACATCAGCATTGACATTGGCCGACGATGAAATGTCGTTAGTGTTACCGAATGGATCTGTCGTAGGAAATCGTCACATGAAGCGTTACTATGACCAAAAGTTCAAGCCAGAGGAGGTATGATACAACTGAACAAAAGCAAAGGCAAAGAGTAAAAGTAAATATACTAATAATGGGGCTGTTTTAAATCTTAGACACGGGATTCCATTCTCATCAACAAGCTCATCGGCCAATACTCTGAATCACCTGCTTTTGAATCCATGCGCAACTCGAACAACAACAACAGACTATTGCTTACTAATGGAAGACACGGTATGCGCACTACAGAAGCATTCAAGGATCTCCGCACAAGACATGAATACACCACAAAGGTCGGTATGAATCAAAACAGACTGCAAAAGCATTTCAGAATCCAAATCCTCTAGTTGTTTTCTCCAATTTGTATAATGAATCACATTTTAAATGAGCTGCACCATTTGCGCAACCAACATTGTGTCAAACGTCGATCTTTTTTTTTTATTGCACAATAATGCAATTTAATTTATTGATGCTGACACTTGAAAACATTGATAATCTCTTGTTTACAATTCTTGAAGTTTGAAAGAATATGTTCACCTACAGAATAATCAAAAAGGGATTAAAGCCTTGTTCTCATTATAGAACCATTTATCTCTCTACTTTCAAGGTGAAGTTCTTATGCCTCTTCTTGCGAGTGAAATTACAGGAAATGTAAACCCTTCTGTTGTAACAAAACTAAAAAAGTAAATGCTACTGTAAAAAAAGACAATCTTCGCATAATACGACAGCATTGAAGTATGTGACGAACTCCGGGGGGGGGGCAATATTACAGGATTCAGCAGTACAAATCCAGGATCTAGATATGCAATCAAAACAACCTGAAGGTTCGTTATCCCCATGTAGCAGGAGTGGAGAACACAAACGCAGATATTCTCAGCCGAGCGAATCAACCTCTGTACGAACCAGCAATTCCGAAAACTTTCTACAACCTGTTGAAGCGACAATGGGGAAGAGGATGGAAGATCGACGCCCTTGCGGCCTCACACAACAATCAACTCAAACAATACTGAAGTATGAACAACAACCCATTTGCAAACCGGATAGACGCATTCCAACAGAGTTGGACGAGGAACAAACTTTAGATGTTTCCGCCGTAGCGACTCATTTTTCACCTTCCTGTCCGCTGTGCCCCGCTCCATGCACGGAAGATCTCAACCATTTTTTCTTTATCTGCCCAACAAAACTCTCTGTATGGCGCAATACTACCAATACCTACCTCTCCCATATACCGGCTCACCGATGAGGCTCTCCTCCAACCCTCACAAACCTTACAAACCCTGTCACTGGCTGAGGCAAAATTGCCACTTTTTACAAATATAGATAAGAGCATCATTTATAGCAAATATAAAAGCTTTTTCAATTCATGATAACGTCCCACTTTTCCTCAAATAGCCTAAGCATCATTTTGACAAAAAGGAGTGCTGTAGCCCTGAACATTGGTATGTTGAAAATAAACATTTATGATGTAGGGCAACTACATATAGCGGATCAGCAAAGTGATTATTATCATTGAATTTATGATAATGATTGGATCAATACGGAAGAGCGAGTAATCAAATTTCGTTTATATACATGTGAAACCTACGCTGTTGTATTTTTCGAAACCAAAGCGAATTAATAATTGGTAGCAACATATTTGGGTTACACAATCACCTAGCGTGTTCACCAAGGCAAAGCGTAAAGGCGATGCAATTTCTTATGCTGTTGTTATCAAGAGATGGCCAAAACTGGTGGTCAAAAATTGTGTACTTGAAAAAAATTAGGGAATCGAAACAATGTGCGTTTCGTATACATGCGATTGATTACAGGATCAGACATCTCTATTAATGTTTACAAGAAAATAACCGGCTAAATAATCTACTTCTTGTCTAAAACGTTTAAAGCGGATCTTCTCAATATATTTTTTAGAAACGGATCATTATATAAATGTTTTGAATTTTTTCATTCTGTCTGTTTTCTTGCTCTTTTATCTACTCGGTATAGAAAACAAATGGAAAAATCAAGTGAGCCGCATAACGAAATTTTTGCTGAAAATGTTGACCGATTATCGCAAAGATCTACTCTGACTTACGACGACGCAAATGATTTGACATTGACACCCTACAACAACCAAAATCCTCAGGCTTCTGTTGATCTCGAGAAAATATCCACTGTCAAAACTGAAAAATATGATGCTGAAGCAGGTCAATTATCCCCTCTAGAGACTCGCAAAACTAGTAAATATCTGCTGCCCGGATTTATGTAGATCAATCATGAACACTAACAATGCTACCTCCATTTAGATGTCACTATCGCAAGTATAATTGAAATGCCTAATGATGCCTTTTATGATGGTATTCCAGATGGCGGTTATGGGTGGTAAATGTCATTAATAGATAAGAAAATTTGAGGCTCATCATTAATCTGATCTGATCTGTAGGGTTGTAGCTGTTGTTGGCTTTCTAATTAACTTTGTTATGTTTGGCACGGCTTCTATTTGGGGTAAACTTTCTATTCCATTCCGGTTAAATGTTTAACTGACTCATCTTCTCAAATCAACAACATAGGCGTGTTCTCGAATGCGTATGCTACCACGATTCTCAAAGACAAAGCAACTACCATTGAATTAATGGGTGTTGGCTCCACTTTGATTGTGTGCCTGAATTTATTCACGCCCGTCAGTCCATTGCTGGCTCCTTTGGGTGCGCGCCTTACTATGGTTATTGGCAGTGTTCTCATGTCGCTAGGTATCATTTTAGCTGGATTCAGCACAGAGGTGTGGCATCTCTATATGACTCAAGGCGTCTTGTTTGGAATCGGTTCTTCTTTGGTGTACATGTCTATCGTTGCTGTCATCCCTCAATGGTTCACTACCAAACGAGGCACTGCTATGGGCATTAGTTCTGCTGGATCTGGCTTTGGTGGTTTAGCTCTTAGCCCCATGGTAACCTCTCTCGTTGAGAAATATGGCCTTCCTTGGGCTTATCGAATTGTGGGCCTAATGGCATTTGGCATTTGCTTCATTGCATCTTTGCTGATTCGCACACGTTTACCTCCAGGACATAAAAAGCAGCCTATTCAGTCGCCTATCAAGCTTTCCATGCTGAAAGATGTTGACTTTGTCGTAATGCTATGCGGTGTTGTTATTGCCCTTACTGGCTATCTGATTCCTTTGTTCTATTTGCCAAAGTACTGCTCAACGTATGGCATTAGTCAAGCGGACTCATCCAATATTGTTGGCGTTGCATGCGCTATGAACGCAATAGGTCGTCTAGTTCTCGGCTACTTTGCTGACCGCATTGGCCGCCTGAATATGTACGTATTTGCGTCTACTTTTGCTGGTCTTATTTGCATGCTGTTGTGGCCGTTTGCTAAAACATACGGCTCGCTGATGGCCTTTGCTGTTCTTTTTGGGTTTACTTGTGGTATCTACTACGCCCTTGCACCTCCAATCACAGCAGCGGTTGTTGGCCCTGACAATATCTCATCTGGTTTATCGATTCTATTCATTGTCAGTGCCGTCGCAGCGACAGGACCACCCATTGCGTCTGCAATTCAAGAAGCTACACCTGGCAATGGTTACATTGGTGTACAAATGTTTTCCGGAGCTGTGTACCTTTTTGGATCCCTTATTTGTGTACTTTTGAAGCTGAAAATGACAGGCTCACTTTTTTCTAATATGTAAAACATTATATCCCCTAAATTCCTTTCTCTCTTCGTACATTCTATGAGCCTTCATGATGGCCATTATTATACATCATACGTGTATGTAGAAACCACCTTACTACTAATTCTCTCCTATAACTTTATTATACCTTTTTATATATATGATTGTACACGTTATACTACTATACATAAACAAATATTACGCCAATCCATAGTTTCACAGCATAAAAGTTTGATGTTCATCAGATTCTAGTACTTCTAAAGATTTGAAAAGCTTTTTCATTTTTCTTCTTCATTTTACTTTCACATAAAATGTCTGATAGTGTACCTGGCTCTCCTGTGCCAACTGGCAATGTGTCTACTACTGAGCGCACAAGACTTTTGAATACTTCTACCATGAGTTATAGTGTTCGCGAACAAGAAACTTCTACTGTGATTACCATGGGCACCTCGTCTGAAGAAACCCATCGCCATTTCCTCAATGGCAGCGGGAATGCAGCGATTGCCACGACACGTCGTTTGTACAATAGTGTCGTCTCGGCTGGACAACCCGCTATTCCCACCCATCAACTTACAGACAAGATTCAAGACATTTTAGTTTTTTCTGAGATCAAGAAAAAGCAACAGGAACGCGCCTCTATCGAGGAAAGAAAGCAAAAGAAGAAAGAAAAGCGAAGCCAAGGCGGCGACGCTGTGGTACCTGTTTCTAGCAGCAGCAGCAGCAGCAGCAGCAGTGATAGTGATAGCGACGCTGGCAGTACACGTCAGTTGCTCAAGAAGAAGCTTAGCGAATGGTCCCTTGACGGCAGCAAGTCTTCTGATAATAACGATACTGGAAAGCGGTTGAGAAAGCGAGACTACGCAGTGGATGCTTTGAAATTGGCCACCGACAAATGGAAGACAAAGCATGGATGGGCAACAGGAAGTAATAACAGCTCTTCGGCAAGTCTGTTTGCCAACGGAAGTGCAACTGCCACAGCGTCAACCACTACATTGCTCAATAATGTCCATAACGGAGTCACTGGTGCAGCCAATATTACCATTGTAAAGCAGACAAAGAAGCAAGCAGAGTCAATCCCTTCTTCTGCTGAAAGTGTGTTTGACGTCGCCAAAAATGCCTCCGTTTGTGCCGTTTTGGCCTTGTTACACGAACGTCGGCAATCTTCCGGCCATTCGATGGAGACTGATGTATCACTGCAATCGCTTGCCTTGTCTACTTTGAACCTCGGTCTCAAAGTGCACGATAAATCGGCCTCTCATGTTGTCTTGTACGAAATGCTGACGACCAAATGGCTTAATGGCAAATCAGGTATGTGTTTTGTGCCTCCGATGTTGGCTTTGAAGCTTAACTAGTCCTTTATATTAGCTCTGGATTGGGCTGTTGAGAATGACAGCCAACTGATCCTCAATGATGCTCGAGTTCAGCGGGTGATTGAGGTATGTATCTCTATTTATATATGTACCACTTGTGTGTGAATATGCTGAAATTGGGTTAAATCAGGATCTCTGGCAGTCTGGTCCAAGCTGGCGTCATGATCCCACGCATCCAAGTAACATTTGGGTACAAGGTTCAGGGGCAAAATCTGATGAAGAGCCTCCCAAGAAGAATTTTGCATGCTTTGTTATTTGTCGCACATTCGAGGACTTTTTGGCACGCTGGCCCAGTGCAAAATACCAAACTTGGCTTGCTTTTTTCTCTGCTTTAGTATACCTTGCTTTCCATTTAGCTACTGTCTCCAACGTCGAATATACGTCAGATACTCCCTTTGTTTTTGAATACATCTACTACTTCTTTGTTGTCTCTGATCTGCTCTTGGAGGCCTTCAAATTAGTATCACAGCCTTTTACATATCTCAAGAAAATCTCGTCATACATTTCTCTGGTTACGGTTGGTCTCTTGGTGTCCTCGTTTATCATCCGATTCTTTACATTACTTGTCGTTGAAAGCATCGAAGATGAGTATTATTTGCTCAACGTTTCTTTCACCCTGCTCATCTTGGCTACTCCCTTGATGTTTTTCCGTGTCTTTGCGACAACCACTGATCTGTGTTGGAGTACAGCAAAGACAAATTACGTTTTGCACCAATGTTTTGTAAACAGCCTTTGGGTCTTTGGTCTTGGTCTTTTCGTAATCATAGGTTTTTGGGTAGCCTTAGGTGCTTTGCAATTCAATGACATTCATCCACTTGCAATGCTGCGTTTATTGGTATTTGGTGCGCTTCAGTAAGTATTTGGAAAATTTCCCTACTACAGCCAACAAAACTGCAAATACTAATCAAAAACATGCACTATAGTGCTCCCGAGATTGGCGACACTCTTTATTACCAGCCACAGACAGCTGGTTTATTGCTTGCTGTCTACCTCTTTTTGACAGTAGTAATCCTCGGGTCCCTGCTGACCGCTTCGTTCTTGAGCACAGTCTTGGAAATCAACTCTCGCATCGAAACCGTGAAGCGCAACTGGATTATCAACCGTTGCCTCAAGTCAAATCCTGTATTAAATGCATTCATCCCAAGCCTTGTTATTGATTTGATATTTGGTGTCATCCGTTGGTTTGCCCGTGTGGTGTGTAAACGTCAATCTCCTGTTCTTTGGATTGAGAAAACACATCAAGTTTTGTGGTATATTATCTATTCTCCTGTCATCTTATTAGTTGGAATATATGAATTGGTGACTACCTTGCTGTTCAGATGGAAGATGGTAACAAAAGCATTCCACCCAGATATTGTTGTAGTTTGAATTTAAAAAAATGCATGGAATCCCATAATCCATTTCCACTAAATGCTGTCATTTTGTATTTGGCATCAGCCTGGTTTTACAATAAATCTGTCGTTGTTGTTTTGATTCTACACTGAAATATATGTAGCGACTCTGGTATACACACATCAATTTAGGCATTTTGTTGAGTAAGACTGAGCGTTATACCAATATGTGTAACGCCGGTGTTGTTATAAAACGATTATTGACTTGTATTATCCCATGAAATATTTCCTTGTAAACAATTTTCATTTTCGAAAATAAGGTGCTCGCATTTATTGTAGAGTGATAGAGCCACCATGCAACTCTCACATTCATAATAATTGACTGATTAAATATAGACAGGTAGGTCTTGCTCTGACTACTACAGTGTTATTCTTATATTGATTCATGCAGATCTATGCAAAATAAATAGACACTTTCTTATAAATCAGTAAAATCATTAGTTTTGTATCTAGTAAACCAAGTTTTTATTACTTTTCCATTTCCTCTTATATATATAGTTGTATGTTGTGCTCATCTTTAAAGCCTATATAAATTTACTTTTTGAGGGAGTAGTTTTGAAGATACTTTGATATGTGCTATAATAAAAGAACTAACAGTACTAATTTATTTTCATCAAATTAACATTTTGTCTTCCAGGACATCTCAGTAAATGATCAGTCATTGTTTTTGCTTTTCGTATGAGGCCATCTTACTGCTTTGATGAAGAAGAACAAATGCCAGACTTGTCAATTCAAGCAGTACAGCCAGTTAAAAAAATAGACACTAAGCATTCAAAACCACCTCATATTGTATAACATTCTTACTAGAACTCTTATGAGGCTTTCAATATGTATTTAATAGTTTTCAACATGTTTGTGTGTGAGTTTGTTATATAAAGTTTTTGGCATTTTAGTCTGTGATTTGAAAAATTGCAGTAGTAGAATTAACGAATATTCGTTAAGCATATTGTGCCAGTGTGAAGGGCAAAGCAAAATGTTGTGTAAATGTTATATGAAAAGAAATAAATAAGACTTTCTCTTAATAAAACCAGATACAAAACCAAAGACTTTTATTGACACAAGATACGATCTCTATTTATACTAAAATAAATCCCGATCAATGTTTATAGGTGATTATGGGCACGGCTTTGGCTTGGCTATTAAAGGCCATCCGCGCTTGGGTGGACTCTGAAAAGAGAAAAGACATGTCAGGTACAACATTTATCGTTATCACTAATGAGCATAGCTCATCCCAGACTTGCCTTTTCTGCTTTTCAAAATTAGCCCACCCAATCTTCTTCAATAATCACATGCTTAGATTGTGAAAAGGGTCCTTTATATGCCTAATCAAGAGTGTCCAAATAAACTTAATCACCTGTGCAGAGACAAGACTTCAGCAATAGCAATTGGTTTGGCTGGCCTGGTGGTAATTTTATTTGGCGTAACATTCCCCTGCTTCGACCCAGTGGCAGCAACAGCAAAAACAGGCATGTTTAACAAAATAGTTCGCGATTTTTTGAACAGAAAACATCGTTAGGGCTCGTTTGTCGATGGCGGCAATAATCGTTGAGGTAAATAGGCATAGCTGCAAGCAACGTTAGATGCACCAAATACAATTCACACCACAAAACTTCTTTTTCTTCTTCTTTTTTGGTAATAAGTGAGCAGCTTTCTTTTCTGAGAACCTCAGATTACAATACCGATTCAGTATTGCTATATGAATCAAGATCAACAATTTTTTATTTTCAATTATATGCAGCATAAAATTGGTTGCAATCAAAAGATTCAATCAAGTCTAGATACAAACATATTTGACAGACTATTAGATCCACTGATGTAAATATTTATTATTACAAGTATGCCTATACATTTGGTATCATGTGTACATCGTAAAGTGGAAACACTTGCGGTTATGCATTTTATTAGGTATTTTTAAGTACGAACATCTTGTATAGCATTTAATAGGGAGTTACTAGCATCATCCATCTCAAGAGACCAAAGCATGATACCGCCCAATTTCTTTTCTATAGCAAATTGTGATTTCAGGCGAAGAGAAGTGGGATTATCGTAGGTGATAAATTGATGACTTTGTTTATGGTAAGAAAATGGAGTTTGGGTTCTTTGGTCCCAATACGTAGACCATCCCGAAGCATTGTATGCGGCACCAGACGCCTCAATGGTTCTCCACTGATATTCACCAGAGAAAGAAGGCTTTGAACCAGGACAAGGATCAGTGGAATTTTCGTCATACCGATCACCTTTAATTTGCTCGATTGATCTATCAAGAGGGACATTTAAACCGGTATTTTGACTCATATGTTGCAATGTCTTGTGTGTGTATCCGTAAAAAGGTACCCCCAGATAGAGGCGATCAGACGGAATACCAGCATCAAGCCATTCCTGTACAGACGATTCAACACTGACATGTTGTCCAGCAACACCATAGTGAAGCGGGGCATTTGAAGAAGTTGTGTTACTCCATATACCATTGATATCGTAAGCCTAAACACACTGTCATTATTTTTTGTTACTCCCATCAAGATGAACTTCTAATTACCATAATATAAAACGCATCCATAAAATCAGCCCAGCCTTCATCCAGATTTTCCATAACGTTACGATCAGCATCCCTAAATACATGGGCATTAACAGCAGCTGTGATCAGCTTGTGCTCATCAGGATATCGTTCGTCTAGCATTTTACGAAGGACTTGGATAAAGGCCAAAAAGTTGTCAGTGTCTTTAGGATGTCTACAGTTATATTAGTCTCCTTTTTGGTTTGGATTCAACTTGAATTATCATACTTTCTGTTACAAGATACGCCATCTGCATCATTGGGATATTCTAGTCGTGGATATGTGAGATTGTTATTATTCACTTATTTTTCTAGCGGCCTACTTACCCCAATCCAAGTTGACCCCGTTTAAATCGTACTTTTCAACGGCTTGCATAATCTTCTTTGCAAATTTTCTGCGGTTATTCGAAGTTCTTACCAGTGAACTAAAGTAGATCGAACCAGTCCAGCTAGAAGTCCAGATGGCTGTTATTATTAATACAATATATTTCATGCAATACCAATTACCCTCCAACGGCAAGACTGACACCTTTTCCATGCTTATGAGCTTCCTCGACAACTATAATAACGAATTGTCAAGCGTCTTAATTTTATTTATTTACAATTTGAGATCGCAATTACCTTGTTGAAGCTGCTCCTCATCAAACATTTTTAGATCGCCATGTCTGTCAGGTACAGCAAAAGCATAAGCAATGTGATCAATTTTGCTCCATGGAATAACCTTTGGGACATCCTGTGTGAAATGCAGCGTTTAGCATTATTTAAATGTGCGCGCATATGTCAAGCACTAACCCAATCAACCACATATGTAATCAGTTGATGGCTACCATACGTAGGGCTATTTTGATCTATCAGGCTATGAGCAACGAAGAACAAGAGACTACTGAGGATCAGGTATATCTGAAGCATTTATTTTTAAAGAATGAAAGAAAAAAAAAAAAAGAGGAAGAATGGGTATAAATACTAAACAACATTTCAATGAACCAATTTCAATGCTAGTGGCGGTCATCTTGGTAATTTACAATAATGGGAGATTTTACAAATGAGCACATAAAAAGAAATATTTCTCCCATGCTATTGTCACTTTGCGCTAATATGCGATGTCTCTTAATTATCTCCCGCTTTTGCATTTTTTTACTTTGAGCTTATTATATGTTGCCATTCATTCATCAGAAAAAAGGCATGAAAATCGGCAAATTCAATAAACAAGATATTTTGACGCATGCATGTAATATACCTATGTGGTTCAACTTGAAATTTCAATTTATCTCTAGGTACAACAAATGCCCACTTTGTTAAGCTTATGAATGAAATACTTGGTTGACCTTAACAAAAATTTAAAGGGAAGTTACATTGTTATGGACAATGCTGAAATCCATAAATCGCAGCCAATGATAAGAAAAATCAAGAGCAAGGGCTATCATGTGATGTTTGTAAAATGATTTTCAACTAAGAACACATCAAGAACCTATAATGAACCATCGTCTTGTCTTACCCAGTCCTATTATTACCTGATAAACGCTGTGCTCTACTGGCTTAACCCGCTTATAACATTTAGTAGCACTTATTGAATTGAATTTTCATTTTCTACTCACTGGTTGCTTTCACCACTTGTAGAATAGGCTATTTATCTTTGGCGAATAGATTATTCTCTCATTGCACACCGATCCTCTGTGCGGCATTTTGGTGTCGTCAAAACAGAATTTAGATTTAAAGTTAAAACAGACTCAATTCTTTTAACTGTGTCGAAATCACTACTCTATTCATATGTGTCTAACATGTAAGTGATTTATAAGTGCTTTTAGTATAACTGATGAGAACAACTGCTTGGTCAATTTTGTGATTCCAAGCCTTTCAACAACTAGTGTAGCACCGGACTAGCGAACCGGACTTTGCACTTGCGAAACATTCGCATGTCAAATAGTCTTGTAGAGAAAATCGTGGCATCTCACCTCTTGCTACGGTACAAGCGGCAGGTCTAGCTGTTTGCATTTGATATTTTTGTGTAGAGGGGTATATAATGTCATCAGTAGCCGTGCAGCTTGATGCAACTGTGCAGTGAAACATTCGCTAGAATTTGGTGTCCATTATACAATGGGCTGATGATGTGCGTATAGTTGAATGCTTATGAATGGGAATATAGAAACAAAAATATTGGCAAGCTAAAAAAGATGGAAAAGCACGACTCAAAGTTATCAAACGCTTAATGTCCAACAGGTTGACAATATCACGTATTATGTATCCGAGCAATGGTTGAGCCTAGAGGACAAATGTTCATTGTGTGTAAATATCAAGTACGAATGATTGTCTGAATTACTTAAAACAGTACGGTGTTATATACTTGCTTCCTGCATTTAGAACCTTCCCTAAAACCTTTTAAAGCTAATTAAACTCATGAAAACATGGCACTTGTCAAAATGGAAGACCCAGTCGTTGTGTGTACATTCTCTTTGCTTCGTTAAGCCAACTGGATCACAAGCAAAGATAAGAAACAAGTCTGCGAAACATGGATTTCGATACTGTTTCGCAGATTCGGAGCAAAGATATAATACGCTTTTGCAACGCATTCATGACAATAGTACTGCGAACCAGCCAGAAGGTGATATATCCTAATCTTTTCTTGAAGCTTGTTGGAGAGAATTATTCAACGAAACTCCTCCATGTTTTATGGAAACTGTACAAAGATTCTCAATCAAAAGAACAGAAGTAGTCGATTAATAAATGCTGTAAAAGTTTGAAAAGATAATAGGCCTTTGTTTATATGTATGACACGCATTTTAATCAAAATATAGAAAAATGAAATTACAGAAGTTTTTCGCAACAGCGTCAAAGCTGTGAAGTAAGTTTCTTTGATATAGTTCAAGTTTACAGATGCTAATAAAGAAACTGGTTAAGTTAATCAGACAACGTTAGATTCTTCATTGGAGGTTCAATAGTGAACCAAAATAAAGGGAGGCCTTATTCTATTCTAGTGAAAGTATTATGCATATGTTTGTAATTTATAATACAATGATCATAATGTATAAAATAGAATAAATCAACTGGGTGACAAGAGTAGTGGTATAAGCAGCATCTTCCAACTAACAGATTTAAACATCTTTGGTTTGGGAATCTTAAATATCATTTGTTTCGGCTTCATCAACTTCACCACTGTTCTCCAATTCTTCAGTAATATCCGCTTCGCTATCATCAATATCATAACACTCCGTATCTTCAATATTATCATCTTTATCCCAAGTGACTTTTGATATACAAACAGGCGCATCTTGTTCAGAATGATCTCCCAAAACCAGATCCATCGATTTTCTTTTCATGCCTTTTGTGGCAGAGGTCTTCATAAACAAACACATTTCCTACATAGCCAGTGTTAATGACCAAAATATGTGCTATGTTCCCATAAGCTAGCGTTTACCAAGAGTTCAAATAACCCTTCAACCAAATTTCGTAAACTTGGGTAAATGTTATTGATGGTGGTTGGGAGCGTCAACGTCTTCAGCTTCTTTGTGTAATATAACTTATTATCAGCAAGGCCCAAAAAGCAAAGGTGCATTTGAAAATCCATGGCAATGATGTATGGAGCAAATAGATCATGGATATTGACGGACTTGTTTTTGGACAAGATGGTATTCAAGGCAAATTTTGAGGCTATGACAGCCTTTCGCTTGTCTTTATAATACTTTGCCTGTGAAAAAGCCTAAGCGAGCTCACCACAGCCATGATCGCTAGAAAGAATTTTAGATACTTTTGAGGCAATTGAGAGTTGTAGGTTGTGTATCTCCCCTAAAACAAAGATAAAGCACATGAGCAAATATCCAAATTTGCTTATCCTAGTGTCAGCAAAATTCCACAGGATAGATGTGAGAAATAATTGGGCTTGATCAAAAAGTTGGGTCATAATTAACCCCTAAAACGAGACTCAGATATTGGCATTATACATTCTACCGCTGTCCTTCACGTCGCTTTGAAGAAACTTTTTTGTAATCAACAATATCCACCAGCCGAACTATAAATCAATTCAGACACTCATGAACCAGAGTCGATTATTTATTCAATGTTCGTCCTTGTTATGCCGTCGTCCAGCTGTGCCATTGTGGCCCAAACGCTGTTATACGACACTTCAGCAACATCAACCTCATAGAAAAAGCCTCGCTCGACGTATTCTCAATGGTGCTGCCATGGTTACCTTGGCAACTACTGTCACTGTAGGTGTGGGCGGTACAATTCTCTACAAAACCAACGATCGCTTCCGCCATGTTGCCAACGCTCTAGAAAGATGTGGTATTGCAGGCACTGTTGGCGCTAAAGTTGCAGTTGATTACCAACGTACCCTTTCCAAGGAGTATCCGGATGAAATAGCGTACGAAGAAGCAAAGCGGGCTTGCCATCAAAGATGCGCTGAACGGGTTTTGGCTGCTGTCCAGCGCTTGGGCGGCGTCTACGTCAAACTAGGTCAGCATATCTCTGTAATGCAGTACCTTCTGCCAAATGAATGGTGCCAGACTATGCGAGTGTTGCAAGACCGCTGTGAACCGACATCACCCCAAGACATCAGAGCTTTGTTTCTATCCGATTTTGGTTTGCCTGTAGAACAAGTATTCGAGGAATTTGACTATACGCCCTTGGGAGTGGCATCGCTAGCACAGGTGCACCGAGCCCAACTTTCTAAACAAAGCATCCAATTGCTCGACGAAAATGAGCGATGGATTGATGAAGAAGATCGCTGGGTAGCTGTCAAATTACAGCATCCTTACTTGGACGACTATTGCCAGTTGGACATGGACACAGTGTCTTTTATTTTTGAAATCGTAAAGAGGGTGTTCCCTGAATTTGGATTCGATTGGTTTGCGGAGGAAATGAGAGAATCTATCCCCAAAGAGTTGGATTTTGTACATGAAACTCAAAATGCGAGAAGAGTAGAAGCGAATTTTGCAGAGGATTGCAACAGAAACAACACTTCTCTAGTGATTCCTCGAGTTGTGTGGGCAAAGAAAAGAATTATGTGCATGGAATGTAAATATCTCGTATTGGGATGAGGCACGGGTTGATTCTAACTGACGCGCTGTAGTTATTGAGGGATCGAGAGTCGACGATTTAGAGTACATGAACAAGCACAATATCGACCCCAAACAAGTCTCTGCTGAATTGACTCGTGTATTCTCAGAAATGATATTCTTGCACGGGTAGGCATCAGTACAATATATGAAATGCTCGTTACTCATTGTTTATATCTTAGCTTTGTTCATTGTGATCCTCGTAAGTAACACAAATATGCTTGTCTGCAAACAAACATTTCATCGTGTCAATAGATCCTGGTAATGTCTTTATTCGCCCTGCAAAAAACCCCAAATACTCAAAGCACAATTTTGATCTGGTTTTGTTGGACCACGGGCTCTATCGAGATCTGTCAGACGACCTTCGATCCAACTATGCGCATCTTTGGACATCCCTGATCAAAGCAGACGAAGAGGGAATTCGCAAATACTCCTATCGAGTGGGTGGTACCGACATATACCAACTGTTTGCCTGTATGCTCACGGGTCGCGAATGGGATAAGATCAGCCAATCCGATCTCAACAGTGTGCGTGAAAGCGACGAAGTAGGTCGTATGTCGGACGGTGCCATGACCTACCTGGCAGAAGTAGCTAGTATACTTGGTAAACTGCCTCGGCCTGTGCTGTTATTGCTGAAAACCAACGACCTGCTGAGACATGTCGACGAAAAACTGAACAAAGTGGCGGACGATCGTATCACCTATGTTATCATGGGCTCCTACTGTTCAAAGGCCGTCTGGCTTGACACCAAAAAATACATTGTAGAGAAAATTAGACTAGTTGGTCTCAGCTTCAACTTGTTGAAGCAATTATTCAATGCTTGGTGGCAGTATGAATCGCTGGCTTATGCTTTGTGGCTTTATCAGCTCAGCGCTAGATGGGCAGACAAATTGGACTGGATCAAGAAGACGAAAAATAGTGCTCTTAATAGTAATAATTATAGATTATCTTGAAAATTATAAATATATATGGTGGTAATGTCCAAAATCCGCGACAACGTACCACAACACCATGATCACTCTGCGCACATGGGGGGAAAAAAAACACTATTTTCTTTTTTCTTTTTTCTTCTCTCGTTTATGGGCAATCTAATCTCGAGCAGAAAAAGAAGAGCAATATCCGAGAGAAAGAGTTATTCAGCAAGTGTTTTTTCGGTAGCGAGGACGGCCAGTAAAGGTTCGACTAAAAAGCAACTGAGTCTGACAAACGCAGCATTTCCGAGCACCATGGGGGAGGCAAAAAGACAGCGGGGGGAGCACTATCTGCTTAAACACGTATTTCAGACAAGCTATTTTGCGCCTATTGATGACATTTTATCTGAACCCAGCTCTACCTGTCTGGATATCGGATGTGGAGCTCATGCGTCTTGGCTGATAGACATTGCCAACGATTTCCCCAATTGCACATTTCACGGCTTTGACATCATTCAGCCATTTTCACTGCACACAGCAGACGGCACGGGTCTACCGTTTCATATACCCCCCAATTGCAAGCTCGAAAAACGAGATTTATTTGAAGGCTTTGGACATCCTGACAGCACATTTGATTATGTGCATCAAAGATCAATGCATCTGGTATACGAGAGCGCTAAAGTAGACTGGATGTATTCGGAAATGATTCGTGTGACAAAGGAAAATGGCTGGATAGAGCTGGTTGAGCCCGAGGTAATGCCCAAAAGAGCTGGCCCTATGTTTGGAAAGATCATGGCTGGAAGTAAGTCGGCCAAAGAGCTAGCGTCAATGATACAAAGGCATTGACCAGTACAGAGCAGTTTGTAGCGTTTTAAAAGCAAAGCTGGGAAAGTCGCTCCATGAAGCAGACACATTAAGCAAGAAAATGGAGGCATTTGGCCTAATAGATGTTGAAGCAGACTATGGATCAGTTCCTGTTTGTTGGGGTGGCTATGTTGGTAAATTAGCATACGAGGTAATAGCAGCAACAGCCGGCAGAATGGATAAGTTTGTATTTAGGCTGTTCTTGTAGGATATATTGATGATGCTCCAGCATTTGGGCCCTGCTTTGTATGAATATTTGGACCTTGGGAGGAAATTCAATAAGGAAACCTACGACGCTTTTGTAGATTGTGCGTTTAATGAATGCGTCGAGTTTCAGACTTTTTTCAATGTACGGTGGGCTTATGGCAGAAAGTCTACTGCGTTACATGTACAATAATACCCTGATGAAATAGAGATTATCTAAATTCTCAGTCGAAGCACATAATAATAAACGGCTTCTTCATATGCACACTTTGGCTTGTGGAAAGCACAGCATGTACCCAGATGCGCTGCTATTATGTCGATGACGATGGTCTTCTTGCACATTCAAACAATGGTCCACCTTTGAAAAGTTCATGCTACCAAGCATGTTTCATTGTTAGATTGTTATTGTTTACTGTCTTGTGCCATTAATAGGAAGCTTACATGGATGCGCGAGTCACGAGCTTTATATAAAGCAATCCAAGAAGGGAGCGGTTGTTTTTCTTTTGCTTTCCTTCATTGCATTTTGAACATAATGAACGTTCCAGAACAAACCAAAAAAACAGCAGACTTGTTTGCCAGAGCAAATGACGCATTCTTTGACGACGATTATGACGAGGCATTGGCCTTGTTTACTGAATTGGTCACATTGGAACCTGAAAATCCAGAGTTCCTTTTGAAAAGGTAGGTTGCATTTGTATGCACGCGGGTTAAAAAACAAAAAATAGAGTGCACCCATTGACTCTATGATAGATGCCAGGTTCACCAAAAATTGAATCGTTTGGAATGTGCCTTGCAAGACGGCGAAAAGGCGTTGGATTTGTTGAAACAGGGCTCCCGCAGTTTGTTGGCTAGATGTCATTTGCAGCTTGGGTAACGTAGCTGTCCAGCATTGTGCTCGTTTCAGCCGATTAATTAATTTTAATACAGTATCACTCTTCATCGCTTGAATCGATTCAATGAAGCACAGACTCACCTTGAACAATCAAAAGAACTGAATCCTAACGAAAAGACATTGGTGACCTGGTTGAGAAAGAATACCGAGAAATTACCCAAGGCGGAAGAGAAGCCAGAGGTTTCTACGCCTACAACACCTGCACCTGCACCGGCACCGGCACCAACTGTTGTCAAGGCTGTTGGAAGGTAACGCTTTTTAATTAGTAGCCTGCAACATTGCTAATTGATAAATAGACACGAATGGTTCCAGAATGACACCTTTGTTACCCTCGAAGTGTTTTTAAAGCAAGTCAAGCCTGAACATGTAGACCTCAACTTTTTCGACAGCTCTGTGAGTAACTGCATATATTATGATGGAATGGGGGTACTGATATATATGATCTTAGCTGTCATTGAGTGTCAAGCTGGCCAATGGATCAGACTATTCACTCGAACTTGATCCGCTTGCACACAACATTATTCCCAAAGAATCCACCTTTAAAATCCTGTCAACAAAAATTGAAATCAAGTTGAAAAAGGAGATGGCTGGGATCATGTGGGGAGCTTTAGAGAGTGATAATGACCAAGGAACGATGAGTAAGTGTGTGCAGTTGTGTCTTTTAAAAAGTGTAACAGTTGTTCACAAGTCTATTTATTAGTGGCTCCATCTTCGACTGCCACTAAATCAAAAAAGGACTGGAACAAGCTGGTTGCTGAAGATGAAGAACCTGAAGGAGAGCAGGCCTTGAATTCTTTATTCCAAAGCATCTATAAAAATGCAGATCCTGATACGAAAAGAGCCATGATGAAGAGCTTTGTTGAGAGTAACGGTACTTGTCTTTCAACAAATTGGGAAGATATCGGAAATAAGACAACGGAGATCAAGCCTCCAGAGGGCATGACCGTAAAAAAGGTAAGCTGATGCTGCTGATTCAAATTATGCACATACAAAGGACTTACCATAATTTTATCATTAGTATGATCAGTAAAGCTTTTTTACAGTAGGTTTGGACTTTCATGTGCAGAATAGTTTGTTTGGGGATATGCTATTTCCTTTTCTACGCATTTGTACACCACTATCTACATGAAAATTCGTTTTACTCAGCGTGGAATTCACACACAAATTACAAAATAAATAAAAAGCAATTCTTCTTTTTCATAACACCTTTCTCGCTCTCTTTAATTTTGTTTCTTTTTTTGTTTTTGTTTTCAATAACCTTTCTTGCTCTCGCTTTTAAATTCATATAAATCACAATAATGAGCATTACATCGCCAATCTACAAGGTTCTGATAGCAAACCGTGGCGAGATTGCCTGTAGAGTTATTCGTACCTGCAAAAGATTAGGTATTGCCACCGTTGCTGTTTATTCTGACAGGTAATTCCTCATTACGCAAGTACCCTCCAGAATCTAATCCAATTCCGCTGCAAACAGTGATGAAAATGCACCATTCGTCAAGATGGCTGATGAAGCCTATCATATCGGGCCCTCAATTGCATCAGAGTCGTACCTGAATGGGGAAAAGCTAATTGCTGTTGCAAAGATATCTGGAGCCGATGCTCTGCATCCTGGTTACGGATTCTTGTCTGAAAATGCCGATTTTGCCGATCAAGTGATTGATGCTGGTATCAATTTCATCGGTCCATTACCCACCAATATTCGTGTCATTGGCGATAAGATTGCAGCCAAGGTTTTTATTGCTGAAAATGCTTCATCTATCCCATTGATCCCGGGCTACAATGGCACGGATCAATCTGTAAGTAGATTAGAAACGGAAGCCAAAAGAATTGGTATGTATACTATATTTTGAACGATGGATTTGTTCCTAATTGGCCGTCTTTCATGCAGAATTCCCTGTTCTTTTGAAAGCAAGTGCAGGCGGTGGTGGAAAAGGCATGAGAGCAGTATACGAGACTAGCAAGTAAACTAATTTTATATACTTGACATGTTCATTTGCCCTAACGAAAGAAAAAACAGATTAAAAGAAGAAATCGAAGCCGCGCAAGGCGAATCACTCCGTGCATTTGGCTCTGACCAGCTTCTGATTGAAAAATACTTTGAGAGCATTCGCCATGTTGAGGTAAACATATATATGCATATTCATTGAAATTAGTCAGCGCGTGGAAAAAAAAATTGATTCAACCCATATGATATATATATATATATATATATGTTTACCAGATACAAATCTTTGGAGACAAGTATGGCAATGTTTATCACATCAATGAACGTGATTGTTCAATTCAAAGAAGACATCAGAAAGTTGTAGAGGTAAGTTCCCCACATTGTAAACGTCTTTTGTCATTTGCTTTGAACCTAATATGGCAATTTATGTTTTAGGAAACACCTTCGCCAGCCCTGGATACCGAGCTTCGTGCTGCCATGACAAGTGCAGCTGTTGAATTGGGCCGTAAATTAGGCTATGTCGGCGCTGGCACCGCTGAATTCATTCTGGTATAGTATACAGGTCTTTGTGTCATGTCACAGCAGCTGTTATTCACGCCTTTTTTTTTTTTTTTTTTTTTTTT